>RYFJ01002117.1:600000-875852 GCA_003991445.1 Oryza meyeriana var. granulata
ACGTGTGTCTAGGAAAGAGCCATGAGCCGACTCCCGATGCTAGGGGACTATGACTAGTCGGGCAGAGTGTTTAAACGTAAGGGGTCAACTATTCAGGGAAATTAATATCAATAAAAGAAGGAATACATATTACATCTATTGTAAAATAGATCAATTTTCTTTGAGTGATTGTTTTCTTCATCAGATGCTACTCATCCGATATGTTTATAATGCAGGGCCAATTCCGGATACACATAACAGGAACTCAGGGCTACGAGCCTATCTCCTACGCTCGGGAGCTGGACCAGTTTGCCATGATATACTGTGCGACGCTTCAAGAATTACTTGGAATGCTCCACGAGGCTATTGTCCGAGTATTCGCCCTAGTCGAGACTCGAATGTGGTACGCTCTACGTGGGCTAATAACCAACCTCTAGCACCAGTCGGGGCTCGGGTACCACTTGGCTGGGTAGGGTACGCCCCATGAGGGTCGCCAGTTGAATCCTATGCTAATGCTAGGTTCGGGTACCTTATTGGGTCACAACTCTACTGGGTAAAGTACGCCCCATGAAGGTCGCCGGCCGAATCCTATGCCAATGCGAGGTTCAGGTACCTTATTCAACTAATAACTGACCTCCGGCACCAGTCGGAGCTCGGGTACCACTCTGCTAGGTAGGGTATGCCCCATGATGGTCGCCAGCCGAATCCTATGCTGATGCAAGGTTCGAGTACCTTATTTGGCCATAACTCTGTTGGGTAGGGTACACCCCATGAGGGTCGTCAGCCGAATCCTATGCTAATGCGAGGTTCGGGTACCTTATTTGGCTACAATTTTATCAGGTTGGGAATGCCCCAAGAGGGTCACCAGCCGAATCCTACGCTAGCGCAGCGTTCAGGTACCTATCTGGCAAAAACATGGCAACAAACCATTGCTGGAGCTTTCAATCGGGAGCAGCATCAAACACGGAATCTATGGAGGTACTCATTATTTTTCAAGACTGGGAGACTCTAATCTTTCGATTTTCACTGGAAGACGAACTTCTTAAAGATTACAACGAAGCCGAGTAAATCAAGCGACGAAGCAAAACTTTTATCGTAGTCAGAGAAGACCTATATCGTTGAAGCGCATCCGGAGTTCTCATGCAATGCGTCACACCTGAGGAGGGCAAGCAGATCCTGCAATATACCTACTCGGGCATCTGTGGCAACCATGCTACATCCAGAACGTAAGTCGGAAAGGCTTGCGGACAAGGATTCTTTAAGCTGATTGCACTTACCGATGCTGAAGTACTCATCCTGACATGCGAGGGATGCCAATTTTATAGAGCTGCGCTAGGTAGGTCGGTTTAGGCCGGCTTATTCAGTATTAGGCCAAAGATATGAGTTCTTAAATAGCATGCCCTCTTGGGTCGCCCGCTGGTCGCGTTAAAATCATGATGCAGGTGCTATTTTACAAGAAGCGATTAAATAATTAGATACACTTCACGCTAAGCCTACAGCCGGGTGTATACATTCGGGTATCTTGATTATTTACCAGGTATTGAGGATACATCCTTATAAGGATCGATAGCTGGTCTCCATCAAAATTGGGGATACAGGTATCTCTCAAGTACACCTGACCACATATTGGGTTAAAATCCAAAAAGTGGTACTCGGCTTACATGCTTAGCCAAAAATTGCCCTGAGCAAAAATTCTTCCAGCTGGCATGACGCTAAAGAGTCTAATTTCTGGGTAGTATACTATTCGAAAAAGGCTAAAAGGTTAAAGATCTTTGACTTTATGTTTAATTGTTTCACAATTAAGCATAAAGTCTAAACATAAAGTCGGGGGCTACACCTAATAGGTGCGCCTATTAGGCGCACACTATTTATATTCATCTATAAAGCCATTCATAGCCTCGTTGCCAGCTAACATGAAGTAGGATACGGGAGAAGAAGCACTCGGACAAAGAGTACTCGGAAGCAATGCACTCGAGAATTCTTCACCGTGGAGGATGAGCACTCGGCATCAGCTGTGACTCAACTATGAGATCTCAGGGGCTGCTGTGGAAGCCATGGGCCCCGGGTATCTCATGAAAAGCATTTGGGCCACTCAGACAGAGGATAGGCCTAACCTTGTAATTAGGGATACAATAGAACTCGGCATACATAACCTTATACGACAAAGAAAGGATATAGTCCTAGTCGGGCATATTGTATTCCTAGAAGAAAATCCCTTGGTTGGAGTCCGACTAGGATTTCTACTCTGTAACCCTGTCTCCCGGTATATAAGGGGGGCAGGGTGCACCCTGAGGGCAAGGAGAAGAAGCACAAATCTCACCAGAGAAACCTCAAAGGCAATACACCACAACTGGACGTAGAGTATTATCTCATCTCGAGGACCAGAACCAGTATAAATTGTTTCGTGTTCCTTTACAATCCATCAAGTTTAGGTCTCACGAGTAGCCCTATATTCTTATTGCCGATATAAAACATCGACGGACTCATACATAAGTCACATACTAATTGATCAATAATACGTTATCTATATCAAGGATCACTTTATATATAAATTCATAAATATAGTATATGATACAATCATCTCTATGACTATCGCTATGGTGTATCACTAACACTAAGCACTGTAACCACTCATGCATTATGCTTCTGAACTTATTTAGATAAATAAGTACATGAGTTAAAAAAAATTCTTTCTGCGGTTGGGATAGGTTTTGAAGGAGATACTGTGCAAGAAGGGACCCGAGAAGCATCGTGCTAAAAACCAATCTTGGACATCAGCTTAATCCAGCAAACTGTGTGAATTAATTAGGATGACATGGCCGCAAGTAAGAGCTATTTTACATAAATAATTATAGTTTATTGGAAAATTGTATGGTAGTGAATGCTCTCAGCATTGCAACGGGAATTTGGGAACCCTTGTAAGAACACTTGAAGATCTCCGTTAACACGAGATAATTGAATAAGATGCAACATGAATGGATATCCATCGGAAAACAATAAGAGATAAGTATTTCGATGTACTGACTACAAAGTAAAATTGCAAGGAAAAGAATTACTTAAGTGATCAATCATTCATGCAAAAATCAATCAATTGTTAGGAGTATTATTCTATCAAAAAAATTGTTTGGAGTAATATAGCCTTGTTTTCTGGGTGATTTACCTCAACACATGTATGGTTGTGATTCACAAAATTAATTGATGAGGAATGGTAACTTCAAACAACATATTGATGGCTGTGATTACTGTTGAAAATATAAGCACATGTGGATTTAATTTATTTTATAAATAAATCATGGCATTAATAGCATAAGTAAACAGAATCATGTAATCTGATCTAAACATGTATATGACAGCAATTAACATGAATAGATCAAACATAGAAGACATAGCATACGCGTACCTACAGCCCTATTGTGAGAGCTGTTGTGGAGCAGACACGAGCACAGCACGTACCGCACGAACAACACGCGGCACCAGGTGATGGTGATGACGCGCAGCGCCCGAACATGAAGGAAGACGAGCCGTGATGGGCACATAGTGAGCAGTCGCGCATAGCGCTTCCCAAAAACCTTATTCGCCCTCTCCCAATGCAGGATGTCAAAGGCAAGGGTTCCGGAGACCTGCTCTCCCAATCCACCGATGAACGACAATGAACGGGACGGAGTAGATGACAAACGACAGCTCAGAACAGAAGAGATGGCAAGCCCTAGACTGTTTTTCGCATCTATTGCGAGGAGACAGCACCTCATTATTTATAGAGATATTAGGACGTGTGATCAGGACGCCCGCACAATCTCTATCTCGTAACCGAACCGGATAAGCCGCGCGTATCTTATCTGGACTTCACGATTATCACGTGAGTTCAAAACAAACTCCAGATAACTTGTTAAGATTTATAGCAAAACAAAATTGCAAAAAGAAGCTGTATCTGAGCAAGCATGAGAAGCCAATTTTGGCGGACCATTCATGCGCATGTCGCGTAGGCGCGCCGCCTGGCCTGGCCTGGCGTGGCGAGGCGAGCGAGCGCATGCATGTGTTCCTCTAGTTCCCTCCACTATGCATGTCTCAAGTGGCTAGGAGAGAGCTCACCCTTATAAGGAGGTCTCCCTCTCCTAGAATTAGCAAGGTGGTACTAAACTTCCCATGCTACTCCCCATGAGGTGGGCCTTTGAGATTTTTCTAGGAATTATTCTCCACATGTGCTTTAGCCCACTTAGTAATTTCAACAATCCCCCACCAAATCTCAAAGTCCTAAAGAGATTTGCCATTCTCCAAAGTACTGTTTATATACTAGTGTTTCGATGGAGACCGGTTAAGGTTGAACATCCATCTAGAACTCCAATCTGCACTTACTCACAACTTGAACAATGGACTAAGTCTTGAATTGCAAGTTTTGTGCAAGCAAGTTTCACTCAAAGCCCTGACTAAGCTCATATAGGTGTGTTCTTTCAAGAATGCTCTATAGAACAGCATCTTTGTTATTTAAAGCCGACAAAACGCATTAAGGCAAAGGCCAACCTACCATACAGCTTGTGAGAGTATATGCATCTTCACTTAGAGACTGTTAAAGGTACTCTCCTTTCGTTAACTAATGGCTTGTTCTTCCTAGGTCCTAATTCACGGGATCACCGATCACATAGGTTAGGTTACCACCATAGTGTAACTCACATGGGTCTCATTCCCATCTCCCTCGATGCATTATCTATCACATTTCGTCATAGCCCCTTCGTAAAGGGATCTGACAGGTTGTAGCTGTTTGGACATAATCCAAACTTATAATTCCGGAATTTCTCAATTTCCTGACAAACTTTAATCATCTCTTCACATGCCTTGACGATTTCATGTTATCCTTAGAACTATTCACCTTAGCAATAACAGTTTGATTGTCATAGTTCATAAGGATAGCCGGTACTGGTTTTTCAACCACAGGCAAATCCATTAATAGATCACGCAGCCATTCTGCCTCAACAGTAGCAGTATCTAGTGCTGTAAGCTTGCTTCCATGGTTGATCTTGTCAAAATGGTCTGTTTGCACGACCTCCATGAAATAGCACAACCACCTAGTGAAAAAACATATCCACTAGTGGCTTTCATCTCATCAACATCAGAGATCCAGTTGTAATCACTATATCCCTCCAATACCGACGGGTACCCAGTATAGTGAAGTCCAAGATTAATAATACCCTTCAGATAGCGCATAACTCGCTCAAGTGCGCACCAATGATCATCTCCTAGATTAGAGGTAAACCGGCTCAATTTGCTCACAGCAAAGGAGATGTCTGGCCTAGTTGCGCTAGCTAGATACATAAGTGAGACAATTATCTGGGAGTACTCCAGCTGATTCCTAGTAATTCTTTTATTTTTGCAAAGCAAAATACTAGGATCATAAGAAGTTGGAGAAGGCTTACTATCAATATAGCCAAAGCAGCTCAAGACTTTTTCCACATAATGAGATTGCAAGAGTGTAATCCCATCATGACCTCTGATTAGCTTAATGTTTAAGATAACATCAGCTACTCCTAAATCTTTCATATCAAAGTTTTGAAACAAGAATAATTTAACCTCATTAATCACCTTAAGGTTTGTCCCAAAGATTAGTATGTCATCAACATACAAGCACAAAATAACTCCCTTACCCCCACCATAGCGATAATATAGACACTTATCTACCTCGTTGACTGCATAGCCCATAGAAGTTAGTGTTCTATCAAATTTCTCATGCCACTGCTTAGGAGCTTATTTCAGACCATACAAAGATTTTAACAACTTTAGCACCTTGCCTTCTTGACCTTCTACTACAAATCCATCAGGCTGCTCCATATAAATTTTCTCATCCAGCTCTCCATTAAGAAAAGTTATCTTAACGTCCATCTGATGAACGAGAAGACCATGTGAGGCAGCCAAGGAGAGAAGTACACGAATTGTGGTCAATCTAGCAACAGGTGAGTAAGTGTCAAAGAAATCTGCACCTTTTTTCTAAGTATAGCCCTTGGCCACAAGCCGAGCCTTGTACTTTTCAATAGTACCGTCAGGCCTTAGCTTTTTCTTGAACACCCACTTGCAACCTATGGGTTTACACCCATAGGGTCACTCTGTCACCTCCCAAGTCCCGTTAGCGATAATAGAGTCCATTTCGCTACGTATAGCCTCCTTCCAGTAGTCAGCATCAGGAGATGCATAAGCTTCTGAAATTAACTTGGGAGTGTCATCCACAAGGTACATAGTAAAGTCATCACCAAAGAACTTAGCTATCCTTTGTATCTTGCTCTTTCTAGGAGCTTCACTATTATCCTCCTCAGCGAGATGTTCAAGTGTATGTTCAGCTTGTTCTGATGGAGTGATTAAATTAGGAATTGAATCAGAAGATTGACTAGAAGTGCTATGTGTATCCCTCATTGGGAAAGTTTCCTCAAAAAACGTAGCATCACGAGACTCTAAAATTGTACCCATATTCATGTCAGGTACCTCAGATTTAACTATTAAAAATCTATAAGCAATGCTATGATGAGTATATCCCAGAAAGACACAATCCACAGTCTTAGGTCCTAGCTTGCGCTTTTTTGTTATTGGTATATTGACTTCCGCCAAGCACCCCCATGTACGCAAGTAAGAAAGTGATGGTTTTCTCCCAATCCATACCTCGTATGGTG
The DNA here is from genome assembly GCA_003991445.1 of Oryza meyeriana var. granulata. Taxonomy (NCBI): domain Eukaryota; kingdom Viridiplantae; phylum Streptophyta; class Magnoliopsida; order Poales; family Poaceae; genus Oryza; species Oryza meyeriana. The sequence goes on from RYFJ01002117.1 coordinate 606,630, forward strand.
TTTTATCCTTATTTCTGTTAGGAATTCTATTTAATATATGATTCAAGGTCAACAAAGCCTCTCCCACCATGCCTTAGGTAATCCCGCAGTGTCTGACATGGCATTCACTAAGTCAGTCAGCGTACGGTTCTTCCTTTCGGCAATCCTATTAGATTCGGAAGAATAGGAAGGTGTTCGCTCATGTATTATGTCATGTTCCTCATAGAATAAATCAAAAACATTAGAGAAATACTCTCCACCACGATCTGACCTAATTCTTTTTATCTTTCTATCAAGTTGGTTTTCAACTTCTGCCTTATAAATTTTAAAGTAGTCTAGGGTCTCATCTTTCGTTTGCAATAAATACACATAACAAAGCTAGTTACATCATCAATCAAAGTCATGAAATATCGTTTTCCACCCTTCATCAACACCCCATTTATTTCACAAAGATCTGAATATAGGAGTTCTAATGGTGCCAGGTTTCTCTCCTCGGCAGCCTTGTGAGGCTTGCGAGGTTGCTTTCATTGCATACAACTATGGCACTTAGAACCTTTGACAATGGAAAAACTTGAAATTAAATTCAAACTGGAAAGCCGAGACATTAAACCAAAATTAACATGATATAAACGTGAATGCCAGATACTGGCCTCATTATCCACACTGCCACAAATATGGTTCACAGACTTATTGTAGAAATCAGAAAGGGAAAAACGAAACAAGCCTTCGCACTCATACCCTTTACCAACAAAATATCCATGTTTAGACACGACTACTTTATTAGACTCAAATACCAATTTAAACCCGTCTCTAGGGATATGCTGCACGTTCTTTTTCGAAGTAAACTTCAGATCTATCGTACCAACACCATTCCTCATTAGGACGGAGGAATCCCGACTGACCTGATAAGACGAAAACAAGGTTCCATCTCTAGTATTGCCAATGGTCACATTGATAGACTTAGAAGTCTGTCCTACAGGTGCCTTCATGCCCTTACGTTGTGGACACTTTCTGGCAAGATGACCAGGCAAGCCAAACACAAACCAAGTTCTGACATCTTCCTCCTTATCCTACAACCCTGTTGTGGGGCCCTATTGAGCCAAACACAAACCAAGTTCTGACATCTTCCTCCTTATCCTACAACCCTGTTGTGGGGCCCTATTGTTTGTGGAGCAGACACAGGCGCAGCACGTACCGCATGAACGACACACGGCACCGGGTGATGGCGACGATATTTATAGAGATATTAGGATGTGTGATCTGGCCTGGCGAGGCGAGCGAGCACGCGTGTGTTCCTCTAGTTTCCTCTACTATGCATGTCTCAAGTGGCTAGGAGAGAGATCATCCTTATAAGGAGGTCTTCCTCTCCTAGAACTAGTAAGGTGGTACTAAACTTCCCATGCCACTCCCCATGAGGTGGGCCTTTAAAATTTTTTTAGAAATTATTCTCCACATGGACTTTAGCCCACTTAGTAATTCTAACAATTACATAGGGTAGAGATCCAATAGCTTTTGCTTTTTAGTTATGTCGCTCAATGCATATTGATTTTGCAACAAGTGACGTACAATGATAATGAAACATAACAAATAATGGTTGTGATCGAGCATGAGGGACCTAACAGCTCTTCGTTTTTTTGGGTGATGTGCCGTACTGTATATTGAGTTTTAAAACCATTGTTCCCTTTTTGTAATAATAGCTTTGCATTGTTAGAAAATTCTTTGTTTATGCAGGTTCGTTACATCCCTTAAACTACCCCCTCCCCCTGCCCCCACCCAAAAAAAAAAAAACCCAACCAAAAAAAGAAAGAAGAAACGAGCAAGTCTTTCTCCATTTGCCCTTCTCAGGACAATCTTATCACTAACTGTTAAAAAATCACATTTTATCCGTTGTTCTCGTCCTCTTAGAACATCTTTAATAGAATGTTTGTCTGAATGGCTAAGTCCAAATTTAGCCAACATAAGGAAAAAATGACTCCAGTAAAATTGCTATTTGGATGGCAAGCCATCTAGATGGCTAAACTATCCCACTCAATGATCAAATATAGCCATCCAGTTCACATGGCCAAACGGTGGGCACCACATCTCTAGTAATTTTTTCTCTAGCCCTCGCATGGTCGCATCCTCCTCACCTCACCCTCTCGTACTCGTGACCCCGTTGCAGTTCCAATTTGCTGCATTCTCAGTTCCGCCATCGTCCGTTGTCGCCTGCCCCATTCTCCTAGTGCCGCCGTCCACCTCGAGCAGGTGTCGCCAGCACCGAGTCGAGCTATCGCCTCCCCACGCAGACTCTAACACCACCACCATCCTCCCGCATCGGTTTTGGCAAATAAATTTCAACTTTCTGTAAACTTCTTATAAGAAGATGTAGTGCTCCATATATCATATATCTTAGAAGTTCAGTACTGTAATAGGACTCGGAGCACATAATAATACGAGAAAGAAAGTCCAGTACTCCATTTACTTTGTGCACATATGCTATTGAAATTGTGATATATGGGCTGAAATGTTATGGTTGTAGTGCTAAACTTTGGGGAGGAGAACTGGCCGTTGGAATTTGAAGATTGATAAATGGCTATTCTGTTGAAGCGTGCAGCAATTTTACTCTCTAATTTTTTGCTACCTACTTAAACGGAGATTTGGAGATACAAAATGACCATTGTATTGAAGATGTAGAGATTGAGCTCCACCACCGATGGCAAATGAACGACGAGGGCAGAGGTAGCTTCGGGCCCTTGGTCTGCTGCTTGTCTCCATAATCATTACACCATTCGTCTTAAAATACAATGCATCCATGTTTTAGAAAAGTTAATAGTAGTAATTTTAAATAATAATTGAACTAATAATATAATATATAAGTTTAATGTCACACAAGTGATATCATTAGAATTGTATTTGAATGTACTTTTATATGATGTTAATTTCATATTTATTGATTTTATATTAAAAATAAATTAATGGTCAAAAGATAATATTAAAGACCATGTAAAAAAACATATATACACCCTGTATTTTGAACCCGAAGGGAGTTTTTTTTTCCCTCGTGACCCAATTTATCCAACACGATGAGCAACAAAATTAGTTGGTACTTGGTCCAAAACAAAGTTGGTTCATGCATTGATGAAGCTCTGGTAGATAGCTTTGTACTCCATACTTTACTTTTCAAAAACAAATTGAATGGGTATACTAATCAGAGACAGGCTTCTGAAGGGAATATAATCATGCAATAACGCTAGCCCAACATATTGTTGCTACATGCAGGCCTGAAACATGTGACCCAGCGGTTAGATGTGTTGCTACTACTACTACTGGAATGAAAAGAAAAAAAATATCTAGTTTACGCCCTTAAATTATTTCATTGAATTACTTAACCGTTAAACTATTTAAAATGATTCACTTTTACTCCTTAATAATATTTCTTATTTTTTTCTCTTTATATAAACTATAGTTTTAAGCTGCAATTTTGTAGATCCATAGATGACACCGTTACAGAGTTCAAAAATATTTTTAATTTTTTTCATGATTGTTTGCTTGAACTTTAAAATCTTGATTTTTAAATTAGTTTTAGGTGCTTCTAATCTAGGTAAACAACGATATTTTTTATTAAAAAAATGTTGATACATACATTGTAATATATCTATCATCGTCCTACCAAATTTTAATGTAAAATATAACTTATATAGAGAAAAAAAGAGAAATACCGTTAAAGAGTAAAGTGTTTCTATAGTTTGAGGTGTAAAATGAGAAGGGGGTTAAATGCTTCGGTGAAATACTTTGAGAGAGTAAAACTGACCTTTTTGTAATGAAAATGAGGAAGGATAATAAAAGTCTTTTAGCAAAGGGAGATAGTCAGGAGGGGTAACTAAGGGAGAAGTTTAGACGAAGGGTATGTTACAAGTATAGTATGTATGGTTAGAGATAACGAAGTCGAATATAAACTTTAGAGATAAACATAAAATCCTAGAGAGATAAAATAGAATATTAAAGATAATCTAACTTATCTTGTACTTCATGTCTCTATCTTTTACATACGTTACATATATTTAATTAGGTTCAATGCAATACACGACAAATTATATAGGGTTTTTACCATATTCAATCCTTTCACAGGGTAATGCATGTAAAGGCAGTTTGGAAGAGGCAAATAAGGGATGCATCCAACGCTGATATAAGGATAGGATACATACCTTTATGCGTCCATAATTTCATAAAAGGGCACCAAGAGTAACCAAAGACAAAAATTCTACTACTATACTTCTCTAATAATCTGATGTAATCATCATTGCGGACTCGTGAAATTACATATCTCGCATTTAAGAACAAAGCAGCTAATGGAAATTCATTAAGGACAACGGGCTGAAAATTTTTTGGTGCAACTTTGTTATTGTAGAAAAAATCAAGATACAGTCAGTTCACTATGCGATAATGTAAATTGGTCTGCCCGGTCACGATTCAAAAAAAATTAACTTCAGCTAGCGGACAACCGAAGGAAAATTTTCAAAGAACCAAAACGCGACACATGTAAATTACAGCAACACATTATTCTCCCTTTCTATGTATCGCTGCCACAGAGTTTTGTTGCAAAATGACAAGCAGAACGGTCACCATACTGATAACATGGAGGCATGATTGCAATGCGTAGCTCCAGGAACCCCTTATGCAGCTACCCTCAATTTCTCTGTCTTCATCTTCAACCGTTCCATGAATTGAGCATTAGCCTTAAGTCTGTCTTTAACATATGCATTTCTAGCATCCTCAGCCAACTTATTAGCCTTATTTGCATCTTCTACTACAGCATACAGTGTCCTCAAGCAATCTTTCCTGTTCTCTTCCCGATGCTCAAACCTGCGGCATCAATCAAATAATTATCATCGAGTTCTAATAGTGCACCATATGCTGATGGTAAGATCATAGCACTCTGAAGAACAAAATGGCTCAATAATATGTATAAAAGCTAAAACAATAGACATAATAAAAAAGTACGCACATCCTGCCAATAATAGTGGTTCACCATCTTTGCTTAGATCATTAAGAGGCAAAAGACATCACAACAAAGAATGGCATTATTACTCCCTCCATTCCAAAATATAAGCATCTCTAAGATTCAAATCTTGTTCCACAATATAAGCATTTCTAATACCACTTGTCCCATCAATCACTTCTCATTCAAATCTCTTCCTATCTTACCCTCAACCACCAAATTCTTTTCTCCTCAACTTTAACTAACTCTAATCTCTGCTAAACAACCTAGAAATGCTTATATTTTGCAACGGAGGTAGTAGAATACTAAAAAACCACTACAGCATAGTAAGATTAGCCACAAGCATAATTAAACAAGAGGCTTGAATAATTGGGCTGGCATCTTTAAAGAAACCTAACTACCAAATACGGAGGCTACAGCAAGATGCAAAGCCTGCCAAATTCCACATATTTCTTCTGTGTTATATGGGAATGCATATATAACAAACACAAATCCAAGTGTCTAAGTTGCAACCAGAAAACGTTAAGGTTCAAGAACTGGAATATTTTCAACAAACAAAGAAATGGAACTATATAAGTAGGTGGAATTTATACTTGTCTTGTCTATTTTACAGTTGACAATGAAAAGTAAATTTGTAAATTCGTCTTGACAATATTTTTAGCTCAACATCCAGATTCGGGATCAAACCTACGTTCAGGGTGGAATAGGTACATTATATGCATCAAGGCACAGGCAACATTATACCAAAAAAAATACAGCTCATCAATTGCGAGGAACAATTTGTCAACAGTATCGTTGTATGTGATGTACCGCAAGATTAAATTTATCAACACAAAAAGGCTGCAAGCAGGAAATTTACCATACCTTTCACTAGTTATTGTGAGCTCATCTTTTCCAGAATTATAACGCTTCCCAACAACCTCACGTAACCGTCGGAACGCATGCCGTGAAAGTCCCAGCTCCTTGACAGTCACACTAAGTTTAACTTTCCTGTTTTTGGGATGCCATGCATCACCACCAGGAGCAAACACAATACGTGATTCCCACCTTAGAACAGGTCCCTCACCAGGTGGATCATCCAACTTAACACTCTTATTTTCCTTTTCAGAAAATTCATCTACATCAGTTGGGGTCTCAGCTTCCATTAGTTCTGTGCACTCCGAGACCATCTTATCCTCAAATTCTTTGAATAATTCATAAGCCTGCTCAGGTTCAAGCTCTCCCTTCTCACACATGTCTCCCAACTCATTAAATTTGGCCTCCACCTTCCTTTTAATTTCATCTGGATTGAATATGCAATGTTAAAAAATTACAATAAAATATGATAAAAAGAAGTGCAGAAAAAATAAAGAACAAAAGCACCTAGCAATAAAACAGTTATAAGCGTTCAGGGGACTATAAGTTGGGGGTGGAGGAGAACTGAAGAGGGACCAATCAAGTGAAGGAATGTATTCTATTTATAGGAGAACTGAAGAGGGAGCAACTGGTACAAAGAATAAATCAACATGACTTTTAAGCATCATTTTTGTTTGCTTTAAATTTCATATAACCTGACTTTAAATTTCAAAAATAAATCTACTGATTAGTGAAGCATAACTCAGTAAGTAAAAGCTGCTGAATGTTCAACTCATAAAGGCCAGACACCTAAATGAGCAAAGCAAACAGAAATCCCATCTTGATGTAGTATGCCTTGTTAACATCATTTAAATAGACAATCTTGAAGTTGTAAACATGAGGTAACATAAAAGCCATCAATCATCCATGTATATGAGCTGCTGCTGCTGCTCATGGAGCGTTTTGATCAATTTAAGACTTGAGGCAGTCATACGGAGCTGCAGCCTCCCATGAAGGAAAGATGGCAATACAACTCTCAACCCCCACACCAAAATTAGAAACAGAAACTCCAGATTTGGTGCTGGGCGCATGGTGGAGTAGATAGTGAAGAAGCAGGAAGGGGGCCAAACTTCCACTGAAATGGACGAAATTGATGCAAGCCAGTTTGTCAAGGTCGGAAGAAGCAGAAAGAAATTGGTAAGGCAATTAGTCAGCAGTGATGGATCTGGAAAGATTAAAGCTGTTGCACCTTGCTATGCCAACTGAGCAAATTCTGGGGAAGAGTCCCAAATAGCTACTTGCTGGCCTCACCAGTCTAACTGACCTCATCCTCTTCCTCTTGTTAGTTGCGGACCATGGTATCCTCAGTATCTGCACCTGCTGACAAGGAATGCAGCCCTGCTGCTGGTCTTCAACTTCTAGTCATACGGCGCAGCATGGTACAAAACTGATGAGCTATTAGTGAGGATGGGGATGAAATGGTAAAGGTTGCCGCGCGATTCGTCTCCGCCCTCCGTTCAAAATGCACGCAGATCAATTCCCGCTCTCCGCACCCATTTCCCCCACTCGTCAAAGATTTCGCGCGTGGACTCACCCCATGTCGCCACCCCGCCAACCTCGCTCCCCCACGGTGAAATTGCACCACCTCGGCGGTGGTTTCTCCATCCCAAGCCCATATAAACACATCCCGAGGCCTTCTCTCCTTTTCCACTCATATACCCGCACACGCAGAGCTCTCCATCACACTGCGCACCGAGTTTCCAAAACGCTGCCGCCATTCGCCGCCTCCAATCGCTCGCCGTCGCCGCTCCCAACCGTGCAAGCCATGCACGCCTGCACCGTCGTCTTCGCTGCGTTCTAGAGATACCCATCCGCCGCCCCACATCTTCTCCAGGTCATTCCTAACCCCGTCCGCCTCTCCGTCTCCGTCGATCACTGCCGGAACAGGGCATCGCCGTCGGACCCATGTGTCGTCGCCGCCAAATCCTCTTCGCCGTCATCGCTCGTTGTGTTTCCGCTGCCACGAGCCCTCGGTGAGCATCCCTCTCGCCTTCCCGTCTCTTTCCGCCGCTCGCCGCCGCCCTCCGTGTGCCGGATGGTTGCCAGCGGCAACCATCGAGCTGTGCACTCCACCGGTCCTGGCCAGCGGGCATGCTTGCCGCCGCCTCGGCCATCCGATCTGCTAGCAGATCGGGGCCGTCAGTGTGGCGCCCGTTTCGGGTGCCCACCCCCCGCTACATTGGCGCCATGTCGGCGCAACGTTGGCGTCTTTGTCCGTCGTGGCTGCCACGTGGTGCACTTGTGCGGTCGCGTGCGTGAACCGGGTTCACCATGCGCCGCTACCTTGAGTCATTGGCTCGTGGGGCCCGCCTATCAGCACCGGCCTCCCAGTCATCTAACGCCATAAAGTTTAATTAATGCGCAATAATCAATTAAGGACTTTTCTTTGTATAGTAAAAACACAGTGAATCTTCAAAAATTCATAACTAATTCATACGAGCTCCGATTAATTCCATTCAAATTGCATTAAATCCACAAAAATGCCAAGAATCTATTCAAAATAGTTTTAGCTCTGTTTCAGTGTTCTTATGTACTGTTTTATCTGTTTATGCATTGATTGTCGATAGAAACCAACGTTTCCAACTCTCCAGTGTACTACGAAGTGGTCGCAGAAGCTGAGCAAGGCAAGTTGCATCTCCATCTTGAACATATTGTACCCAATTTTTGCTAATGATTTGTTTTGTTTAAATAAAATTGCATGTTTTAGTATCTCATGTGGATCGGGAATTACCTATGTATTATATTGTTAGCTCTAGTTTGTCAATCTTGATTCCTTGATAACATGGGTAATAATGTGACTATCTTATGACTTAGCAGTTGAGTAGCCATGCTTAGACTAAACTAGCACACTTTGGGGACAATTATTCATTATGATATTATGTTTGACTTTGTGTCGAGATGATGGATAATGGCATAACTAAAATATGATCTAATGGTGGGCTGTGTGTGCTTGGTTTTGTTGGTCGCACCCATGGCAGTATGGACCAGTTCACGGCACCCCCTTGAGCCAGCGTGGGCAATGGCTAGGCTTGTAGCGTAGCTCTTCCCTCTCCTAGTACTGTTTGGCGAGGATGGGCATGATGGAGTTGGGTTAGCTCAGGTTACGGGTTGATTGGCTTCCAGACCCATCATGGCGCAAGGGGGGTAGCCTATCCGACACGGTGTGCCCTATCGGCAGGTGCAACCTCAGCGTGGTGTGGATGGTTAGGGAGGAATTGTGTGAACGGTCCTATCACACCGGCGCACATGTATGTACGTGGGGCTATGTCTTGTGGGTACAGTTGTACACCTCTAGCCAGAGTTAATCTATTCGAATAGCCATGCCCGCGATTATGGGCAATTGGTCAAGATTCACTGTGATTAGTCTCATCTTAATAATTTTGATCTAAAATACTGCTTAGACTAGGTTGGCTGGTTTGGACCTGATCAACGTGGTGTAGCATTGGTCAATGATGCTATTTCTCAACTACCACTGTTTACAACTGCTTTGTCACCCGTTCATTATTGCATTTTTGCTGGTGTGACTTGCTGAGTAATTACGCAGTCTTGCTCCCCCCCCCCCCCAAGCTAGGGTTCTACTCTGATGAAGACCGTCAGGAGTAGGCTTGTACCACTGTCAAGCTGCCTGTGGATTGGAGCCTCTGCACGGCTTAGTTTTATTTACCTTTATCTTTTTCGCTACATATGTAAGACAATTTATTATGTTTGTAAGACATACTCTGAACGGCAACTTTGTCTGTGTGTACCCTAGCTATTCCTGGACAGGGGTTTAATACACATTGTTCAGAATTCTGGTTGTGAATTTCTGAGCATGACAACAGCATTTTATGTTTCTGTTGTCATGCCGTTCTTGGTTTCCCTCTCCCGTGTGTCGGCTGCCTCCTGTTCCCCACAGCTCTCCTTCACCTCCCCTGTCCCAGCCAGGCCTCCTCGCATGCGTAGCCAATGAGAGCAGGCCTGGTGGTGTGGGGAGCGTGATGGTGCTGCAACCAAGCTCGTGGGGGTGGTCGGCAGCAGTCTCCACCATTGAGATTGAAATATAGGGGCATGGACATAGAAGAGAGGAGGGACGGAGCGAAAGACGGGAAATAATGTCATTTTTCATGGATCCAAACATTGCTAACCAAGCGGAGCTAGCTACCTTCGTGGTAGAGTGGCAAAAATACAGAATCCAACCAAATCTAGAGACACGAGCTAGTTGCTCATTTTGAATGGCAGTTTGCCAATTGGTGCATGCACTGATGGCAAATATATAAATGTTTCTAAACTAAACTGGTATTCTTGAGATACTATAAATTAAATTCTCTATTTTGTTATATATACATTATATCACATGCTCTCTGGACTTCCCAAACCTAACCACTGACTAAAAAATTTGCAATATTTTTTCAACAAAGTATTGAACTCCCTTAATTCATGAGCAAACGCAAGTGAACAGCCTGATGTGGATATGTATAGATGGTTGTGTTTGATGGGGAAACAATAATATTTTATGATATTCATGCTATTATTTTTAAATATATTTTTGAGGCAATGTTTAGCTATATGAAGGAAACAATAAGATATAATTAGTATCTCTAGTTGTACTTCGAGATCTATTTATTTCATAAATCATGTGTGTCGCAGTACCCTTTGATGTAATAATATGTTGAGCTAGTACTATTCCATCCAAAGAAAAGGAATGAGTTCATCTTAGAACTAACACATTTCTAAAAACCAAACATCCCATCACAGCACAAGAAACCAAACTCTAACTATGAATGACCAGGTAAAAAGGAATGCAACGTCCCAGGGAAAAAAACCTTGCATCCAACCTTCTACAGCATAGCATATAGTGGAATGATGAGAAGGAATTGGATATTTCCCAGATGGTAGACCATAATCTATCATAGACGTAGAATACAATATCCTTCCTATTTTCCCTGACTTCCAAGAGCACTGTAATTTCACTGATTTGTGACTACCTTGAAAATTACAGTTAATATCACTAAACAAATACACTTCATCAAGTACTTTGAAATTTGTCCAAATTAAGGAAATACTTCAACCACAATGATTTGAAACAGTTGCGGAAAAGGTAAACCAAAGAATGTATGTAACATAATAATAGTCACAGTTTTAAACCAAGATCTGTCCTAGCTTCTTTTACTAGAGTCTACAGCAAATTAAGAATTCTGTTTAGAAAAAGGTCTACTTCACACCTATGCATAAGAACAAGAGTGAGAGTGGGAGATAAATTTGACTGACCAGGTAGTAGCTTGTCCCAATGGAGCATGTCCTCCAAAATATCCTCACATTCCTTCATATTACTCAGATGACCATTATCCACAGCCTCCTTGACCATCTCATTCCACTTGACGTCATCCATGTTAAAGAACTCATCACTCTTGATCTTTTTCTCCACATACAGCCTCGCATTGTACAAGTTGTCCAGGTCCTCATCAGTATCATGCATCTCCTCAAAGTCGGACTCAAAATCCCTGTCACGGACCTCAGGGAGTGGTTTGCTGCGCAGTTCCTCGATAAGTTCATCGTCAGTCTCAGTGTGCGCATCAGCTAGCTTCCGCTCGAGAACAGCCTCTGTGACAGATGGTAGTTCTGCCTCATCATCCACCTCGTAGTAAGTTTCCAACCGCCGTTTCAGCTCTGCAGTCAGAAGCATCGTCATGAACAAATGAAATAGATCATTTCCGTGCAACAATCAATGTTACGGCATAGGAAGATAACGAATCGCGCAAGACTAAAGGCAAAGTGTTTTTGGGCGCGGTTTTTGGTCGAACAGGTGGCATGCGGGTAGCAGAGTCCCTCCTTCCGCTTTCGCACGCATTATCTTTGCTGGGAGAGCGAGGAACGCGAGCAGCGAGCGCATTCCAGCGGCCGAGCATTTAATCGAGCAGGTGGTGAGAGTGTGAGCCCTTGGATCTCATCAACAGGACAATCCAACTCCGACGAGGTGCAAACGAATATTCTTTAACAACTCCCTGGCATTTCGCCTAGCGGGTCCTCGTGCATCCGTTTGGGGTCAGGATAGCGGAGGGAAGCTTCGAGAATTAGTAAAATACCTTTGTTTGGAACGTCGGCAGCGGGTGGAGGAGGGGGAGGCGGCGGCGCGGCTGGCGGGGCCGCGGTGTCCGCGGAGAGGAGGCGGCGGGAGAGGAGGAAGGGGAGGCCGGTGGTGGCGAAGGTAGGGCGACGAGACTGAGGCGGGGAAGGAAGGCCGCGGCGCGAGAGGCGGTGGAAGTGCGTGACGAAGCGCCTCATCGCGGCGGCCGGAAGAGGGGAAGAACCGCCCGGCGCGTGGGTCTCGCAGTGGGTTTAGGGTTCCCACTTCCCAGAATCCCAGGTGGGCCGGCTTGTCAATTGGATGATGCTCACCTACAGGTGGTCCCTTGACTGTATATTTCTGCTCTTCACTTCTTTCGCCAGTAATATACCCGAGGTAATACTACGACAATATAATATTTTGGTTAATAAATTATTAAAATTTAGGCTACTCAAATTAATTTTCCTAGAATCACTCCAATTGAGCTTTAGTTCTATTTAGGTTATATATCAAATATATTTGAGGAAAAATGCAAAAATACCATATTATCTCTGAAAAAATAATTAATTGAAGTCAATAGGTACGTTTCTAAAAAATTTATAGAAGTGTGGTTTGTTTTATGATTCACACTTCTAATTAGGTCCTTTCTATCATTTTCAGTTAATATATGTATGAAATGATACGAAAATGAAGGAGTAAATAATTATAACATTAATTGATTTAGAAAATGGCATGTATTTCTTATAAATATGATGCAGCATAGGAAATAGTTAGGGTACTTATTTAAAATGCAAAGTTCATATAGTTCAGAAATCGTCATGACCACTTCTTACTATATGTAGCAGATATTATAGTTGTTATAGAAAATGTAGAATTGAGTGATCAAGTAATCTATAAAGATATAGACATTGCCCTAGATTATTTGCAAAAAGTCTGAGATACAATCCAATGCACAAATTTGACTTTTTTTATAAAAAAAAAAGGAAATTGAGCAAATCACGTTATCCGTGTCCAAACATAGATTACAGGCTGAATATAAGTGAAATGGTATGCAAATAATTTATTTTGAAGTTTAAGTTCAACAAGCGCGACATCATTCTACAAGTTTACGTACCAGTTTAAAAGGCAGTAACTTGTTCTCGTCTTCTAGCATCTTATCCTGCAGTTGATCAAGATAACGGAGGATAAGGACAAAACACAAAAGAAACTGCCCTTGGTAAACAAAATACATGAGAAATAATCATAGATTCAAACAAGGTCATACATTTCTCACGTGCCTTTCCCAGTGATCCATCTGCACCAGCAAACAAACTTCATAAAGCGCATCTGATTTGGCAAGTACCTGACACTGCCCAGGGACATATTTGAGGCTAGAAAACAAGTTATCGCTTCTTTCTGAATTTAGAAAGTCTTCATCAACTTCGTCTTCTTCCTCTTCATTAGTAGTATATGCCTACAAAACAAAGTCCATAATGTGCAGTGCCAACTGATTAACTCAATTGACCATGAAATGTATTCATAACATATCAGTTGAAGGTGAGTATCTAGTATTACCATAATGTCAAGGTCTTCAATGTGCGGAGCAAACCTCAGCAAAGAAACTATGGATAAAACGCTTGAGTGGCTGTCAAAATTTGTGGTTAGGATAGCTTCCCTCAGATTCTCAAACTTGCATGTAATCCTCTCCAGTGGATTTGTGTCTGGCTGAAAATCATAACAAAATAGTTAGGCTTTCCATATGATCCATGATGCAGGTTTACATTGAGATGATGTACTAACATAAGCAATTATTCATATATTTAAAAACCATAACTTAAGTCTCTTGAAGCTGAGTCAATTGTTAGCATTGTTTGTATTTTTATCTGAATGCATGTCTTTAAATCACATTGCAGAAGTACACCGTTTCATCTCTACAAGCTCCTTACATTTTTTTTCAGAACAGAAGGCAAAGCCCCACTGCCCTAGTCTCACTCTATAAAAGAATACTTACCTGTTTAGTGCAACTTGTTAGATCATGTGTGATATATGTGATGAATAATTGGCAAAATGGAAGTATTGTTTGGACTGCAATGGATCAAGTTGGGAAGAATTTGTTTCCGGAATATGTTTGCTTTGTCTTTGATGTGCAGGTGAAGCAAGGAGATGATCATGGTAAGTGACGAGGGACCGAGACTAGGATAGGATTTTCGAGGTCAGTGTCAGTCGAGAGATGTCATCGGATGGTCGTGCTCTAGCTAGGCGCATGAAGATGTTGAGGACATGGAACGGGAAAGTTCTACTCATATTTAGTCTATGGTGTTCGAATGTGATGGAAGTGGACCGGCTAATGGACCGGCGGTTTAGTTTGCACTAGATTATGGGCTTGAGAGTCCATATGGGTTAATTGAGCCAATATTGGGCCTAGTCATATGTTATTGGGCTGTGTCTACTATGTGGTATATAAGGTAGAGAGGATTACAGCAGAAATACAGAGAGAAAAGTATCGTTCTTTTTAGGGTTTGGGGGAGAACAAATTTTAGTGAGATGGGGTGCTTTTGTAGGCAGTTTTGGAACAGGAATTGATCAATAAGGTTTAGTAAATTCATATACGATCCTGTTTTTCAATTCGGTTTTCGCGCAGGGTGAGTTTTGGCAGGTTTTTTCCTAAACTCATATTGCTTCCAGATTTTGATCTAACCATTGAATTTGAGTGCGGTTTTTTGTGTTGGATTCGCAATGAAGTCTAGTTTCTACCTAACCAATTTGGCTTAGATCCATGAGCTAGTTTTTAATTGATTTTGGTTTTAGTGCACGTTTATCAGGTTTCGTTTAGATTAAAGTTTGCTTAGATCCTGTCAATTTCATCCATTATTTTTCGTGTTCCTTAGCTAAAATTGAACCTAGGCTATGTCTAGAACTTATATTTCAAGTTGCACATCAAACAGATTTGAATTGGTGGAGTTTTAACGTTTTTCATTTGGGGTAGTTTGCTGAATTTACTATTTAGGTTTTATAGCTATATTGTTCGGTATTGTAGCAGGGGTGTATTCATGTTTTGCGTCATTTGAGTCCTAGGGTGATTAATTTAGTGTCTTAGTAACATAATAATTTTAGTATTATTTGTTATTATTTCCACCGCATATTTTGCTTCCTTTGTTAGAGAAAGAAACCGACGATCATTCACCCCTCCTGATCGACGTCATCTCGATCCTACAAGTGGTATCAGAGTGAGGTTAAGGTATGGCCTCAGATAAGTATGTTAATCGTCCTCCTATGCTTAGTGATTCAAATTTCTCCTATTGGAAGAGTCGTATGCAATCTTACATTGAAGCTCAAGGTAGCGATGTTTGGCGCAAAGTTTCTCATGAGTATGTTGTACCTGATGTGGTTACAAATGAAAATAAAACAGATGTTGATTCAAATGTTAAAGCTAGAAACTTGATTTTTCAAGAAATTTCATAAAAAGAATTTGATCGAGTTTCTCACTTGCGCTCTACTTACAATGTTTGGAAAACACTTCGTGACTATCATGAAGGTTCAACTAAAATTAAGAAAGTACGCAAAAATATTTATCAAAAAGATTTTTCTGATTTCTGTATGAAACCGGGTGAATCAATTGGTGATCTTTTCTCTAGGTTTGAGAAAATTTTGAGCAACTTGTGTGGTGTGAGAGTTAATAATTCTGTTGAGGATAATGCTAGTAAAATTTTGAGATCTCTTAGTCCCGAATGGCACATTGTTGTTACTGCAATTAATCAAACTGTTGATTTGGATACTTTGACTATGGATGATCTTTATTCTAGGCTAAAACCTTATGAGATGGATTCTTTATCACCTAGAGATGATAAATCATCTTCACATGCACTTGCTGCTAACCCCAACACTTCGTCTGGATTACCATCTTCTGTTTCCTTGTCTACATTGGCTTCCTTTTCAGATGAACAGTTTGAGATGCTCCTCGAAGAAGATCTGGTGCTTATCTCATCGTGTGCATGCAAGGCACTCAACAATGTGAGAATAAGAAGGCGGGGAGGCACAGCTTCAGGCTCCTTCAATTGTTTTGAATGTGGACAGCCCGGCCATATCAAGGCAAATTGTCCCAAGTTAAAGAAGAATGAAGAGAAGGAACCAATTGAACGTAGCTCAAGACGCAATACCTCCAAGCGTGCTAACTTTCGCAGAATGGCCAAAAAGGTACTAGCTGCTATAGAGGAGTATGATCTCAGTGATATAGATTTTGAGAGTGACGATGAGCCAAGAAATATGAAAGACAAGAAGAAAGATTTTGATAATGATTTCATTGGCATGTGTTTTACGGCAAAACGGGATAGCGACAGTGAGTCCGATCTTGATGAGGTAAGACCTAGCTACGATGAACTTGAATATGCCATGGTTAAAATTGCTTCAGAACTTAAAAGGGCTAAGAAATCTCTTCAAGCAAAAGATTTAGATATTGAAAACTCTAATTCTGAAATTGCAAGACTTAGGTCTTTAATTCCTGATGATGACTCGTGTGAATCCTACACTTCCCTTTTACTTGAGCTAAATAATGCTAGATCCATTAATACTTCCTTCTTGGATAATGTTAACACTACAAAAGATAGATGGAAAAAATTGCGTGCAAGTTTTGCCTTAGGAACTACTATGCATACCTATGTGATTGACGAGTTGCTTGTTACTAGGATGAACCTAAAAAAGATGAAAGTTGCTTTATTTCCTAGCACCCTAGTTACATCACATGCTTTTAAATTTAAAAATGTTAAATCTACAAATATGCCATGTGATAAATGTTATGTGCTTCAATTAAAATTGAAAGATGCTTATGGTAGAGTTGACCAATTGCAATGTGATATGCTTACTCATGAGGTTCTTTCATGCTCAAATTGTCGCAAACAAAAAGCAGCACAAAAGAGTTGTGAAAATTGTGTTTCTTTAACTAATGAGGTTACTTATCTTAAAAGTTCTTTGCAATGATTTTCTAAAGGTAAAAAGAAACTCAACATGATTTTGGACATATCAAAAGTAAGCACACACAATAGAGGTCTAGGTTTTGACGCGCATGCTTATTTTCAAAATCACCAACCAACCTTGCTTAGAGTTACCGAAAATGGTGAATTTGAGGTTAAACCTGAACCAAAGAAAACAATTTTCAAATCAGCTAGGATTATGTCGAACCTATCTACAGTGGGTACAATTGCTTCTACTTCAAAAGAAACTACACGTGTGAAATATAATTGTACTCATTGTGGTAAAGATGGACATTTGGTTAATTTTTGTTTTAGACTTGCAAGAAAACAGAAAAAGGATAGGGAACGCGAAATTGCAAAGTCTAAATGGCAAAAGCCACATTTTGGACCAGATAGGATGGTTAGACCACAACACATTGTTAGATCATATCGACAACGCCCGGTTTTGGTAAGAGGTAAAAGTGGTACTGATTTTATAAATGCATATCTGCCTACTGGTACTATTGGTCGTGTGTCTCAGTGTTGGATTCCTAAATTTTTATTGTCTAACCCCAATACTAAGACCTCGACATGTTCATTTGTGTAGGCGTTACAGAAGAGAAAGGAGAACATATTGTTTATAGATTCTAGATGTTCACGTCATATGACGGGTGACTCAAGATGGTTCTCCTCTCTCACACAAAGTACAGGTGATGAACTCATCACTTTTGGAGATAACTCAAAGGGATGAATTATTGGTAAAGGAATCATGCGAGTTAATGATAATTTCCTTCTCAAAAATGTCGTTTTGGTAAGTAAGCTTAAATATAATTTACTTTTGGTTTCGCAATTACTTGATGAGGATCTTGAGGTGAGATTTAAAAAGAATTCATGTTGCATATTAGATATTTATGAAAATCTAGTATGTCATATTACTCACATAGGTCGTTTGTTTAAAGCCGACTTTTCATGTTGAAATTCTGAAATTACATGCCTTGTTTCACATGTATCTAAGGATTTATTGTATTGGCATCGTCGGCTTGGGCATATTGCTTAGAGGGTTGCCTGAATTAAAAATATGGTAAATCATGTGATTCAACTTGTTCATCTTGTCAACATGGTAAAATGGTTGCACCCCCACATGTTCCTCTCATTGCTGTTATGACTGATGCACTTGGACAACTTTTACACATGGACACAGTTGGACTGTCTAGGATAAGATCTGCAGGAGGCAAATGGTATGTTCTTGTAATTGTCGATGATTACTCTAGGTACTCTTGGATATATTTCCTAACTACTAAAGATGAAGCTTTTGGTCATTTTCAAGAGCTTGCTTTGAGATTGTTTAGGGAATTCCCAGAGCGCTTAAAATAATTAGAAGTGATGATGGAGGTGAATTTAAGAACACATTGTTTGCTTCTTTCTGTTCAAAGCATGGAATTGAACATCAATTTTCTTCTGCATGTGTTCCACAACAAAATGGTGTAGTTGAGAGGAAAAATCATACACTAGTTGAGATGGCAAGAACTATGCTTAATGAATATTCTACTCCTAGGATGTAGGGATGAAAACGGCTTAGAAACGGACGGAAACTACCTCTGCCATATTTGTTTTTATATTTTTTTCGGAATCAGAATCGGAAACGGAAACAAAATTAGATATTATCGAATACAGATATGGAGCGAATACGAATCGAAACGAATACGGTCACGAATATTTATCTGTAATGAAAACCCCTCATACCGTGCTTCAAAAATCGACGAAGACGTATAACTAGTTCTTTTATCCAAAAGAATATACTAAGTTCGTGTTAAATGCAATATGTCATTGTAAATTAGACTCTTTAGTTTTTAAAGTTTTAGAAAACATAGAGTTATAAATATGAAGTTGTATCCATAGTAGAATCTTAATTTAGAATTTTATTTATTTAATCCTAAAATTAACAATTAACAAATGTAATTGACATGAGCTTTCCTTTTTTTAAAGAATAAGCTTTTACATTAAAAAGAATCAATTTATTTAATATATTATTAAATTTTTAATATTTTGAATATTAATAATAGTACCGAATATAGTGTATGGTTTGGAACTAGCAAATATAACACACTATGGATATCTATATATCATGTTTCTAAAATAAAAATATTTGACAAATAAATTGGGCTAAATATATGGGCCTAAAGTTGGAGGTGTATGGGTATCGAAAAATTATCCAGATAGTTTCTGACCGTTTTCCATTTCCACTGGATACCAGCCTTACTGTATTCGTTTACGTTTCCGAACAAAAAAAAAATCTGAATCCGTTTCTGTTTCCGAAACTATTCGAAAATTATCTGACCAACACTATCCATTTCCAAAAAATCATCCGGATAGCGAAAACTATCCGAACCGTTTTCATCCCTACTAGGATGTATTGGGCCGAAGCTATTTCTACTGTTTGCTATGTTTCGAATAGAGTATTTTTGAGAGCAAAGCTACATAAAACTTCCTATGAACTTTGTTTTGGTCGTACTCCAAGTATCTCACATATGCGTATTTTTGGTTGTAAATGCTTTATTCTTAAACATCGAAATCTTGATAAATTTGAATCTATATGCTCGGATGGTATTTTTCTTGGTTATGCTGTTCACACTCATGGTTACCATGTGCTGAATTTAGAAACTAACAAAGTAATTCAAACTTGTGAAGTCACTTTTGACGAGACTAGTCCAAGTACTAGACCTGAATCTTCAGGTACACAGGTAGTAGGACAATCTGTGAGCATCTTCGAGGATGATAACACTGATGATGATGAGATTTTTATATCTAATGAACAACAACCAAATGTTGGCATGCCTAACAATGAATTAACCCCTTCCACAACGGAAGCAGAACTAGATCCTTCCACATCTACAACGCCTGTGACAACACCAACTGCTCCTATGCACATACAACGTAGACATCCCGCTGAACAAATGATTGTTGAGTTAAATGTGCGTGTGCTCAGAAACAGGTATAATTCTCATGACTCATATGCTCATACTGCTTTTGTTGCTTCTTTTGAACCCCAAGATGTAAGTCACGCTTTATCTAATGAGTCTTGGATCAATGCCATGCATGAGGAACTTGAAAATTTTGAGCATAATAAGGTTTGGATTTTAGTTCCACCTCCTTTAGATCATAATATTATTGGAACAAAATGGGTTTTTAAGAATAAACAAAATGAAGATGGGGTTGTTGTAAGAAAGAAAGCTAGACTAGTAGTTCAAGGTTTTACTCAAGTTGAAGGTCTTGATTTTGGTGAAACTTTTGCACTTGTTGCTAGACTGTCACACCCATAAATTCATTAGAATTTCCAAAGTTAATTTGTGCAATAAATCCTCATCTAGGAATCAGCCAAAGTACACAAACCGACAATTTGATAAACATAACTAAAAACATGATAATGATAAATACTTATAGAAGAGGCACTTAATCCTCACACAGAAGAAATCAGCAGTGGAACAGCAACTAGCATAGCTTCAGCACCAAACCACAGGCAGCTCAACTGGGGTATAAGCCAAACATCAAACTTCTCCTCCACGCAAATCTTCACTCTGATGATAGTAATATTGCAAGACTGAGTACCATCCACCGTACTCAACAAGCCACACTAGGATTGCAGAATAATGCAACAGGATTCCAAAGGAAAAGGATAGTATGGCTTATTTGCGTAAACAACATTTAAAACATTTGCATTTAAAAACATTGAAAACAATATAGTTTAATTATTATCATTATTAAACCAATCACTGAACATCACTTCAATGCAGTCCAGGTCCAAACCATAACCCTTCAAACTGGAGCTATCAAATTATCACCAATTATTGGATAGTGTGGGACTAATCACAGAAACATTGCTAGGCCTGCCCATTAATCGCGGGTATGGCTATTCGAATAGTTTTACTCTGGCCAGAGGTGTACCAATTTACCTAGAAGACACGGTTCCACACATGTCACCATGCCCCAAAATACCACCATGGTACTGCAAAGGGGGAAATCGTGACAAGACCTTTCATGCAACTCGCCCAACAGAAAAGCCACCCGCTGGACCACCAGTCTCCAGTAGGGTTGATTAGGTTCCTAGACAGGGAGACGATCCAACACCCGAAACATGGATTTATTGGCACAGCCATGGTGGTCTTATTGACACAACCACAAACACACCGTGGTGCCTCCTGTTGAACTTGCTACAGTACGAGTCCAGTCGTTGCCCATTCTGGCTTGTGGTTAATACGGTATTGCTTCACAACAAGTAGTCCGCGAACTGGTTCTTAATTGTCATGAGCACCACTAGCAACATCATCATTCCATGTGCTCACAACCCACCATCAGTTAAGTTTTAGTTAGCATGTTTAATTAACCAGCCACGACCAACTATTGTGAAAATAATAACTACTAATCATTAATTAATCAGGGTGAATGAATAGTTTCCCACATAAAATGACGCTAAAGTTTCTAGGCATGACTAAGCTGAACCTAAATAATCTAGCTAGATCATTAAATAGCCATCCAGCTAGTTAGTATTAATCACCCAGGGTATCAAGGTACATGTATCAATGACAAAATGGCCATAATAACCAAGGAATATAAATAAATACCCGTAATAATGTCATTTCAAAACATTTCATGCCATACCGTTAAAACAAAATAGTTTTCACAAATGGGATCAACATGCTCAAGGAGATTGTCATGTGACTTGCCTTGCAATAGAAAAGTCTTCAGATGATCTTCTAAACTCTTCCTCGTACTTCGTGATCCTCCGAAATGGCGAAAATACATGACTACATGCAAAACAAGGAAAAACACTAAGAAACTTCAAATAAACAGTACATAAACAGGTAGATCATGATTTTAGATGAATTTAGGAAGAATAATGGGTCAAATCAGAGTTTGGACGGAAAAGATACGGCCTTCGGAAGTTTAATTTCATAGAAAATCCAAAAAGAAAAGGAGAAAGAATATTCTCTGGATTTTCGGATTAAAATAAATTTTTTTTGAATGGACAAAGGTGGTGGGGTCCACTGGTTAGTGGCTGGCCTATGGTGGAATGGGTCTAAGGAACTAGAGAGAAAAAGGAGTGGTGGACCTCGGATGACATGGCATGCCACGTGGACATGAAGGCTGAGGTGGCTGTTGAGGAGTATGCCACGTGGTGCAGATAGAGATCTAGGGCTGACATGGCAGAGAGATTTGATTAAAGGGATCCAATGGATGGAAACCGATTACGGAAATCCAACTTTCGAGATTGCTCCAGGTAGATTATGTGATTCTAGTGGCTCGGATTGGATCTAGACGATCCAACGGCTTGAATTTATCGGAGAACTGTGTACGGGGTCCGCCGGTCGGTCACTGGGGAGTGGGTCCTTAGTGGGGCCCATATGTCTGTCACCAAAGAGGAGTACTACCATCGGGCCCCAACATGTCACACATAGGGGAAGGACCTGCCGTCCGGGCCCATTGGTCAGTGGCCCAAGGCTTCCTTGCCTATGGCGTTGTGAGGTAGGCAGGGGCATGCGGCTTGGCGACGACCGAGATGACAACGATGCCGAGCCGAGGGAGGAACGACGAGGCGCTGAGGATGCTTATCGGAGACGACCGGTGGGTGTGAGGGAGAGGATGTCGATGTAACATACCAGAATTTCGACTTTCGAAATTCTAACCAAAACAAATTAACAAAAAGACCTCGAGAGTAAAACTCTGTAATTTCCAAACCAGGGAGCAATAATCAGAGGTAAACTACTGAAGTAAATTTTTTAGAAAAGGACACGCTAAAACTTTTATAGTTAAAATTTTTAATTTATTTAAAGACTTGCCCTAAGTCACAATTTAAATAATAAAAGGTAATATGACTAAATATGTATAGATAAAAGTTTGACATAAAAATATTGAGATAAATAAAGTAATTACCATTTCATGTGCATACTTTTATTTTGGATTGTTTTTGGATCTTAAAGTGCACTTTCATAATAGGATGCATATGCATTTGTATAGCTTAAGGAATTTCTAAAAATGATTGGTTAAACATAAAAATCATGGAAAAATTCCTGTAAACACTATCCCACATAATTAATCCACTGCAAATTTTACATGATTTTATCACTTCAATAAATACTTCAATCAAATCCCTCAAATCAGCAAAACTCGGAAGCTAGCTAAAAATGAATAGGTATAATTCTAAAATTCACCAAATAAAAATGATGGTTAATTAGGCAGTGCAATTCTACCAACAGGTGTGTCAACAAGAACCCTACCACCAGTAATTTTGGTTTAATTTAATTCTCAAAGAAACCACATAAAATGATAAGTGCAATGCACTAGGGAATTAGTTTAGACTGCAGGAAAAACAGGATCACCTTGCCTACTTTGCAAATTCACCAAAGATAAACCAGATCACTTCTAGCAATGAAATTTTGTCATCAGGATAATCACATCCTTCTCTATCTCCAGTAATTTTTACCAAATTTTATCAATTCGATAAGTGTCCCAAACAAATGTTTTGGATTCAGCAAGGCAGAGAATATTTTCCCTGCAGACAGTCTATTTGACATTTTTCCAGAATTAATCCATCAAACACCTGCTCACCAAAATTTACCAGAACCTGGATTAGATTGTGAACTAGTTACAGTAAAAATTTCAGTACAATCTTCACAAAGCTTGCACATATAATAATAGGCCCAAGCTCACCGACTCAGACTGGTGCACTGCAGAAAACTGTGTTACTAAGCCTATTTCATCTTTTTGCCACAATAAAAATATAAATCCTCAAGCTTTGGAACTTGGCAGGGTAGTAGAATATATATCCATCTACACATGTGAACAGTTACCCTTTCTAACTCGGCAAAATCATCAGTGCAAAACAGCTGTTGGCACAGCCTCTCACACTTAGTCTCTAGAGGATTCCTCTCCCTATTTCACTGCCATGTGGGACCCACAAGCTTCCTGGGCCCACCTGCCAGTCAGAGGCACCGCTCTAGCTCGCCCACATGCACAGGAATGCTACCACGCCACATCCCACGCGTCGACACTGCCCAGAGCCACCATAGCCAACTCCCTCCACGTGCCGATGCCAACCAGTGCCACCATAGGACCTCCATCACCGAGGAAACTCCACCATTTGACCGGCCGCTTCGCCATCATCCTCTTCCTCTCTCCCTCTATCTGTTCCATGGTGAAACCGAGAGAAATCACCTTGGGTTCGCCGGGAACGGCATCGTCTTCCCCGACACCGGCAGCTGTTCGATCCAAACCAACTCAACCCCGGTGCGCCTTGCTCGTTCTTGACCGCAGGAACGTCATCACCATCCCCTAACCGATCCATTTTTGTATTGCCTTGCCCTAGGAACCGCCGGCCGAAGTCGCAGCCGTCCTCGCTTTTGGTCTAGAGAGCACTGCCACGATGTCGTCACTATTCCGACCACTCTAGAGCGCCGCAAGCCAAGCCCTTGCGCCAACATCGTCGCCCTGCCTCCAGAAGACTGCCAACCGAAGGAATCGAGCTGCGGTACCCCAAAGCTCGAGATCCACCGTCCTCTTCCCCGGCGCTGATCTGAGTTGCCGCTGCCGATTCAGCCATCCATGGTAGGTCTCAGTCCGATTCCCTGCATAGGAGCCGTCCTTAGGCAGCCACTGACCTCGGGAACCTTTCGCCTTGGCTGCAGATCGACGGGAGCAAGCTGCCGCCGTGGATCCATGAAATTCCACCGCCGTCGGGGTATCCTTTCCATGGCCGCCGCCGTCCAGCCCTCCTCCGCCTCGGGCCATCGCATGGTGAGCATCCTTACACCTAGTAGTAACTCATGCATGCATGGATTTGGAAAGAAACGAGTCATAGCTCGATTTGCCTCAGCACCCTGAACCACTCCGCCGCCTACGCCGTCGTTGCCGTCGACTCTGGTCATCTAAGGTGGCAAGGCGACCACCTATAGCTTCGCCCGAGACTCCTCTTCACTTTCTCTTTTGGCTGCGCCATCTGAAACGCTAGCCGCGCTGCCGGCAGGCACGAACGTCGTTGCCGGCCCTGCTCTGCCTCGCTCTCCTCTGCTCTGTTTCACAGACACGCGGGACCCGCTCGCTAGTAGGGATTAGCGGCCGAGGACGGCGGGTTCTATTCCTGGAAATCCCGAGGGCCTTTTTGCAAAATGACACTCACTGACTGGTGGACCCGACTGATTAAAAATCAAAAAAAATAAAATAAAAGAAAATACTAAATAGCTTTATTATTTCACTGAAAAATATGCAAACTTCAGAAATTCATATCTAATCCATTTTAACTCCAAATTGGGTGAATAAAATTTTGCTGGAATCACAAAATTATGAACTCTATTCCTATAGAATAAAATCTGGGGAAATCAGTACCCAAAATTTCTTAAAAATAATAAAAACCATAAAACACATAAACCTTATATATAAATTTAACTATTTCTCATTACTATAAAATAAGATTTAATAAACTCATAAAATATTGGTCTTTCCTGTAGTGAACTAAAACTAAAATTCATCTACATAAAAGACACTCATATGAAACTTGTAATAGGTAAATACATAAATTAGAATACATAATATGTATTGACTTCTAAAATGCATAAGAAATTCATATTAACTCCAAATAATATGAAACCACTTTTGATAACTTCAAAATATTTTGCTCTTTATTTTGGGAAAGCTGGAGACTTGCTAAATTAGTATGAGAACCACCTTTAGGACTTATGCAAAGGATAAATATTTTGTATAGGATATAAAAGGGAGAATAATTTCTAAAAATCATAGAAACTTTATTTTAACTCTATATGAGTTACACCCAAATGGCAATAAGTTCACAGCACATCCTTCCCTAAATATATAAAGTTATATTCCATAGAAACATAGTCCTAAAACACATGTATATTAAAGTATATGTATAGATACCGTATAGAAGCTTAAAACTTATAAAATTAATATCTCCAAATTGCAAAATAATAAAATAGAACTTCCTTCACTAAAAATCATATGAATTCAGTACCAAACCACTGTGTGAATTTCACACATATTAAAATAACTTCAAATTTTACCTTATATTGTACTCGGACGTATTTTCGTATAGAACTCGTAAAATTCATAACTCCCAAACCGTAAATGATAAAATAGAAATTCTTTCACCTAAATTCACTTTATAACAGTAGCAACCTAAGGTATAAATCTCATACATATTAGAGCATTTTGGATTTTTCGCATTATTTGCTATTTATACGATCGTACGGTAGTTTTCTTTTAGAAAACGAATTCAAAGTCGGTGAAGGAGTGAAGTAAAGGTTGCTCTAGGTACTCAAGAGTAAGACAAGTATTCTCCCCTCCTCCTTGAACAAATTGAATCCTATGTTTTGGGGAATGAAATGTGTTGTTTGTAAAATTGCATGCGTATTTGTGAATAACGGTATTTGAATTGTGGTAAATAGTAGTATAACCTATTAGTTGCAAGATCCACCTTAGAACATTGTATTCCTTGCTGTTTGTAACCTTAGGCTTGATTAAAGTACTTGGTTTGTACTCATGGGGGTCTATATTAAGTTAATACACTCGCTTATGCTTAGCCA
This sequence comes from Oryza meyeriana var. granulata, assembly GCA_003991445.1. Lineage (NCBI taxonomy): Eukaryota > Viridiplantae > Streptophyta > Magnoliopsida > Poales > Poaceae > Oryza > Oryza meyeriana. Next base: position 633,039 of record RYFJ01002117.1, read on the forward strand.
TGCTTAGTAAATTGCTAAATAACATGGTGATCATTTTATACCTTTGAAAATGGGAATTTTATAACTTCTGGACAGAGGTGAAGCCTCTGGTTATTTGTGAACTAAAATGATGAAAAACCTGATTTTAGACTTGGGCGGCAAGTGGTGTGCATATGGAGTAGTTGCACACCGATAGGGGGAGTGTTCGCCTGGGTCGATTAAGAACTGAACTCAGTGTAATTTCTCATATTAAACATTACAACCACATGTGCTAGTATGGGATGGCCATAGTGGATTAAGTTACTTAATGTTTAGCTTTGCATTTTGGTAGGCTGAGTAGTATGGGCAGTGCCTATGAGCGTACTGTAGGGTTGTCTAGAGGAGCTACCTATGTGAACCATGAGGGATTGTGATCACCTCATGGCATAGGCGTTTAAGTTGGTCCAATACAACGTTGTGTGCCTCGTGGGGAGCCAGGAAGGCTGCCGCCACGGCGCTGGGTTAAGGCGTGGGCCCGCCACCCACGACATCGGGATAGCGCCCCGATGTGGAGTAACACACCTCGTGCTAGTGCAAGGCTAAATGTTAGTTAATGTAAAAGCTGTGTTGTGACCTCTAGACCGCATTCAATGTGTAGAGTGTGGTGGTACCGACGGGTACCGAACAAACTAGAGCAATCACATCGTGTGGGTAAAGTTGTACAAACTCTGCAGAGTCAAAACTAATCGGTTAGCCATGCTCACGGTCATGAGCAGCATGGTTGTGTCCATTGAGTATAGATTTATGCTTTTAAATGTGTTTATGAAATTGGGATGAGGATTGGTGATTTATGAGAATTATGATGCTTATGACAATGCTTATGGTGACTTGTTGCCGAGGAAGGCAGCAAATAAAGGAAAATTATTATGTTGATCACTTCTTTACTTATTATACGTGTTTCCAATGTTTTGTTAAATACCGTTGCAAATGATTGTGAACTAAAATTAGCTTTATGCAAAACTGAACCCACAAATAGCTATCTCCTTGATTTAGAGCTCGCATGTAGCGATATAGGATTGTCCTTGCCAGTACATTATTTCGGTAATGTACTGACTCTTGCTTGTATGATTATAATCCTTGCTGTAGGTTGAGTGCTACGGGAATTCGTTGCTTCTTTAGGATTGATTCTTTAAGGGGTGTACCCCTAGTCGGATTGCCTGTGATATGGGTAGACAAGCTTCCGCTGTATCATATTATTCGGTCATTCGACCTATGTAACTCTGATATAGTAAATGTAGTTTACTTACTTGTACAACCATTTATTGTATACCATTGCTAGAGATGAAAGTGTGGACTAGCAATTTTCCTGGGGCTAGTCTGCATGAGTATAGACTTAGAACAGTTGAGATACATGGAGGATAGTTCAACCGTAGACCATGTCCTCAGAGATATGTATTGTGTTTGGTCGCCACCTTCGTGTGGTTTGACGGGCATATCTCGCCGTGCGGATTGGTGTAACTATTCTTCCAAATATCTCTCGTGTTCTTAGTCTAGCGTTCGGTTGTTTTGCATTATAATTGGTGGTTTGTATGACAAGGCTGTGATGAGGTTGGATGGTTACTGCACTTTTGGTTATTATTCGAGATCCCATCCAACTAGATATTTCGCGTTGTCATACTAATTACCTCTTATAGTGTAGAATACCAGGTGCCCACAGTTGACGACCTTGGCGGCGGCGGAGGTGATCCGAGAGGTGGCGACGGTTTTGCTAGGGCGGCGACACACAGGGAGGGCGGTGCGGAAGGCAGAAGGAGGCGGCGGCGCACTCAGGCGACGAGCTAGGGCACGGCGCGTGGGAGAGATCGGCTATTTATAAGGGGAGAGAGGGGCTATGGCAGGCAGGGTGGTGGCGCGAAACTCCGGCGCGTGCGACGGCGATTTTGCGAGGTGACTGTGGCTCGGGGCGCGGCCAGACTCTGGCGGCGGTGGGCCAAGGGGAGTGGCGGTGGTGCAGACTAGGGATGCTCAGGCCGAGGGCAGCGACAGTAGGCTGAGACCGGGCTGGAGGCCGAGGGTAGCCCTCGGGTTTGGCATGGGCCTACTCGGCCTAGCGCCAAAGGAAAAAGAGAGAGAGCCAGAGGTAGAAGGAGGAAGAAGAAAGGAAGAAAAAGAAGGAAGAGAAAAAAGAAAAAGAAAAAAGATAAAGAAGAATAGAGGAAAGGGGATTTTTGGTGGAGACTTCCAATTGCAAAATTGGAAATTTGAGATACTTAAATAATTAGAGGAATATTCCCAGATTTGAAAATTAAAGGAATCTGGAGGATTTTTGGGACATTGGGATTACAGGAATCGTAATAAAAATGGAGAACATTTTATGGAGGTTGGAGAATTGGAATATTAGAATTCCAAAACATTTTTGGGATTCGGAAAATATTTGGAGGGAATTAGAAATTGGAATATATTTTGTGGGGCTTGGAAAACAGGGGATATTTTACCGACGAATATTTGGGGAATCCAAATATTGAAATATTTCAAGAATTGGAAAATTGGAAGGTATTTCACGGAGGTCGAGAGCTTGGAATGTTCGGGGAATAATTGAACTTTCAAAATTTTTGGATATTTTGGGGATCCGGAAAATTAGAACATTTCCCGGGAATGGGAAAATAGGAATACTCAGAATATTTAAATATTCTAGGATGAAGGAATTGACGTGAATATTCTACGGAGACTAAAATTGGGGACAAATCTCAGAAAATTAGAGATTTGGATTTATTTTGATGGAAGGGAACTTCGAGGAAATATCCAGGACTTATTTCAAAAGGGAAAAGATATCTCGGATGTCGGGAGCCTTGAATTGGGAAATTCAGAGGAATGTTAGGGTTTCGGAAACGTCACCGGACATTGATAAAGGAGAGGGACACGGGTTTGAGTCAAAGGGAAGAGAAAAGAATTGGACCAGAAATGACCTGAGACCAAGGAAAGAAAAGGAATTTATTTTTTGTTTATTTAATTACTGAAGTGTTCTTTATAACATTAAAATTAATTCTGGAGCTCCGAAAAGTCCAAGAAAATTTCAAAGAGTTTATTAAATCATGGGGAATTTACTGGAGGCAAAAACCACCACGAGACAGGAGAGAATTTATTATTATAAACACTTAAATGCTTAAAATATTTCGACAAAACCCCAGGGAATATAAAAGCATCCAAGCATTTAATTAAACTTTCAACTTGGGATTTTTAATATTGGAAATTTTAGAATTTTATTCAAACATTTTCCAAACAAATTTTCTAGTGTATTCTTGTATTTCTATTTACCCAAAATGATTTTTAATTAGGCTGATTTTCAGGGTGTGACATAGACTAGAAGCCATTAGATTTTTGTTAGCCTTTGCTACATCTAAAGGATTTAGATTGTATCAAATGGATGGCAAAAGTGCCTTTTTAAATGGTTATATTTCTGAAGAAGTTTATGTTAAACTACCTCGTGGTTTTGAAAATCCAAAATTTTTAAATCATGTCTATAAACTATCCAAAGCTTTGTATGGTTTAAAGCAAGCACCTAAAGCATGGTATGATAGGCTTAAATCATTTTTGCTTAAGAATGATTTTCAAATGGGCAAAGTAGACAAAACATTATTTACACTCAAGCATGGAAATGATCTTTTACTTGTTTAGATTTATGTGGATGATATCATCTTTGGTGGTACTTCTCATGATCTTGTTTCCAAGTTTTCAGACACCATGAGCAGGGAATTTGAGATGAGTATGATGGGAGAGCTAACATACTTTTTGGGCTTCCAAATCAAGCAAACAAGGCAATGAATTTTCATTCGTCAGACCAAGTACACAAAAGATCTACTCCGACGTTTTGAGATGGAATCATGCAAGCCAATCTCTACACCCATTGCAACAACAACGGTGTTGGATCCTGATGAAGATGGAGAGCCAGTTAATCAAAAAGAATATCGAAGTATGATTGGATCACTTCTTTATCTCACTGCATCAAGGCCAGACATTCACTTTGATGTCTGCTTGTGTGCTCTCTTCCAAGCTTCCCCACATGCTTCACATCGACAAGCGGTAAAACGAATTCTTCGTTATTTACAATCCACACTAGAGTTTGGCTTTTGATATTCTGCATCATCATGTTTATCACTTAGAGCCTACTCCGATGCTGATTTTGCTGGTTGTAAAAATGATAGAAAAAACACCTCTCGCACATGTCATCTTATTGGCACTTCCTTAGTTGCATGGTCATCTAGAAAACAAGTTTCTGTTGCACTTTCAGCTGCTGAAGCTGAATATGTAGCTGCTGCTGCTTGTTATTCACAATTGCTTTGGATGATAGCTACACTAAAAGATTTTGGATTAAATTTAGATAGTGTTCCACTTTTTGTGATAATACCAGTGCTATCGATATTGCTAAAAATCCAGTGCAACATTCTCGAACGAAACATATTGACATTCGTTATCATTTTCTTCGAGATCATGTGGAAAAGAGAGATGTTGTGTTGCATTTTATTGATTTGGATTTGCAAATTGCTGATATTTTGACTAAGCCTCTTGAGACTTCACGATTTGCTTATTTGAGGGGTGAGATGGGAGTTGTTCATCCCATGAGCTTGTTCTAAGGGGGAGTTTATGTTTTTCATTTGTATCATATTACATATCATGTTTACTTGCATAATTATAAACTGAATAAAGTTTTTTAAAAAAGAGAGCTTTGACTTTTACCTCTAGTATAATATTTGTGCTTGCTCGTAATATAAGTAAGGTTTATTGATCTCTGGTATAGCTTGTATGTGTTTTAGTCTTTTTATGAGCCTTTGCTATTACTTTTAAGGGATGTGACGCATGACACTTAATTCTTTTACTTAAATTAATGTAATATGCAATGTTGAACCTAGTGCTCATTTGGATGATTTATGCTTGCATGTATGCTTGTTGGGTTTTTCATTCCTCAAACGCTCTCTAAATGCCACAAGTGCACAAAAAGTCCAATTGCTTGTATTTACTTTATGAGAGATAAAAATGGATAATGAATCCTTGGAAATAGTAATCACGACAAGGACGTATCCGCGGTGAGAAAAATAATGGGTGTTGAATCCTTGGAAACAGTAATCACGACAAGGACGTACCCGGGATAATTAAGAGTTTTTTTTATGTGCTATAAGTTCAAAGTGATCGAATGATCAAAGTGTTCAAAGTTCACATATGTTGAAAGTTTTTCTTGAAAGAGCACGTAAATTTGAGAAAGAGTGTCAGACACAGCTTGCCTATGTGCGGGGGTATTTTGTTCAACCTATGTACTAAGTGGATATGTTGCATTATAAAACATTGAAATCATGAATCTTTAGTGTTGATTTGATTTTGATTGTAATATCATTGATTCATGTTTGGACTTTAACCCATGCTTGTTTGCTAGTTGACCAATCTATCTCACTTGTCTTGCAACACATGTCACTTGGATTGCTTTAGGTACAATTCAAAGCTCTCGGGAAAAAAATAGAAAAAGGGAAAATGATTAAAACTAGTGTAATCATCGCATTTGTGCTTCCTTGGTTATTGATTATCTCTTTTGCATTATTGATGAATTAATTGTCAAAGGGGAAGAAATATATACAAATGCATGGTTAAAGAAAGGGGGAGCAATTAGCAGTTTAATTTTAATTTTGTGATTTTTTGTGCTTCGTTGATAAAAGTTTGAAAATAGGGAGCATTTTTTCTTTTGCTAAGGGAGAGAGTTTTTCTTTTCACTTTGTGGTTTTGTACTTTTGAACTGCTTTTGAGTTTTTCTTTACCTTTATTTTGGTTTTGTTTTTGAAACACTAAAAAAATACATTTTTGAGGTATTGCCAATGTATTCATCAAGGGGGAGATTGTTAGATCATGTGTGATATATATGATGAATAATTGGTAAAATGGAAATATTGTTTGGATTGATATGAATCAAGTTGGGAAGAATTTGTTTCTAGAATATGTTTGCTTGTCTTTGATGCGTAGGTGAAGCAAGGAGATGATCATGGTGAGTGATGAGGGACCGAGACTAGGATGGGATTTCAGAGGTTAGGGTCGATCGAGAGATGTCATCGGATGGTCATGCTCTAGCTGGGCGCATGAAGATGTTGAGGACGTGGAACAGAGAAGTTCCATGCAAATTTGGTCTATGGTGTTCAGATGTGATGGAAGTGGACTGGCTAATGGACCAACGGTTTAGTTTGCATTAGATTATGGGCTTGAGAGTCCATATGGGTTAATTGTGCCAATGTTAGGCCTAGTCATATGTTATTGGGCTGTGTCTACTATGTAGTATATAAGGTAGAGAGAGGTACAGAGGATTATAGGAGAGATACGGAGAGAAAAGTATCATTCTTTTTAGGGTTTTGGGAAGAACGAATTTTGGTGAGATGGGGTGCTTTTGTAGGAACTTTTGGAATAGGAATTGATCAATAAAGTTTAGTAAATTCATCTACAATCCTGTTTTTCAATTCGGTTTTCACGCAGGGTGAGTTTTGGTAGGTTTTTTTCTGATCTTATATTGCTTCCAAATTTTGATCTAACCGTTGGATTTGAGTGCGTTTTTTTATGTTGGATTCGCAATACAGTCTAGTTTCAACCTAACCAATTTGGCTTAGATCCATGAGCTAATTTTTAATTAATCTAGGTTTTAATGCACATCTATCAGGTTTCATTCAGATTAAAGTTTGCTTAGATCCCGTCAATTTCATCCATTGTTTTTCGTGTTTCTTGGCTAAAATTGAACCTAGGCTCTGTCTAGAACTTATGTTTTAAGTTGCATATCAAACAGATTTGAATTGGTGGAGTTTTAATGTTTTCGTTTGGGGTAGTTTGCTGAATTTACTGTTCATGCCATGTAGCTATACTGTTCGGTACTGTAGCAGTGGGGTGTATTCATGTTTTGAGTCATTTGAGTCCTAGGGTGTTTAATTTAGTGTCTTAGTAACATAATAATTTTAGTATTATTTATTATTATTTCCACCGCGCGTATTGCTTCCTTTATTAGAAAAAGAAACTGACAATCATTCAACCCCCTCTGATTGACGCTATCCCGATCCTACACAACTGATAAACAGACAAAGCAAATCCAGCATATTGTCAGCACATAGACCCATTCAAGGGTCAGAGACCAATGTTAATAACATGTTAATAATGTGGAATCAACACTACACCTTATTTCCATTAGTTTTCAGTTATAAGTTACTCACAACAACCAATTCAGTTATATAGTCTGGAAGCTACTGACAGCAATTAAAAGCCACTTTCATTCGAAACACAACTGAGATCATTCCATCCGTCTTAATTTAAGCACAGAAACACCGGACGTTCTTCCAATTAAGGCAAACTTGAAGTGCTAACAGAATTGTGGACTGACAACTATTAGATCTTACAGATGTTCTTAGCCTAGCACATACATGATCACTTTTAGAGCTTATGCGGAATAGAGATGAAGTACTGACCGGTTGTGTTGGAGCCCATTAGTGCCGTAGTCGAAGTTGATGCCGATGCAGTGGAAAACCGCCTGAGGTGTGGGTGGCGTCGCCCTTCTGGCCGCCACCTGCACTGACTAGTGATTGAGGAGGAGATCGGCCTTCGGTCTCCTTCCAGCGCTCTTAGGATCGGGTACGGTTTTTAGGGTTTAGCTTAGCGTGAGATAGATCGTGACCTATTCACGTTGCCGTAGCCCCTTTTAATATTGCACTGGAGGAGATCGGGGCAATTCCGTTAGAGAAAAAAACAGGTGCTTCCGATTGTTGCGCGTACGTGGAACTCGTTCTATCTTCGTTAGTGGCATGTAGGATTGGGTGGGCCAAGCCCACATGCCTCACAATGGCTCGGTGGCCATTTAGATCAACCAACATTCTCCCACTTGATCTTAAGGCTAATGAGTCCAATCTAAGTAGTACGGCGAACTAAAATAATGTGTCACAGCGGTCAATGAAACGCTACTATGACAACAATATCTATAGTCACCAAATTGCCTCGACAGGAAACAACTTACTCTTATAGGGTGTTGATTGATTCTTATGCCCCTATTCTAGAATCACACTTATGGGCTACCTACTAATCTCATGCCGGCAATATGCTCATTAAATAAATTGGGTGGTAGACCGTTAGTGAGCGGATCCGCGAGCATTAACTTAGTGCTTATGTGTTCAACTTTAATTATTTGATTCTGGATTCTATCTTCACAATAAAATACTTTATGTCAATGTGTTTGGCAGCACCACTTGACTTGTTGTTACTTGAATAGAACATTGCGGCTTTATTGTCGCAGTATATAGTGAGTGGTTTAGAAATGCTATCTACCACTCTTAGTTCCGGAATAAAGCCTTTAAGCCATACGGCCTACCCGGTTGCCTCATAACATGCTATAAACTCAGACTGCATCGTCGACGCTGCAGTGAGAGATTGTTTGGAACTTTTCTATGAAATGGCTCCTCCTGCAAGGGTGAAGACATAGCCTAATGTAGATTTCTTAGTGTCAACACACCCTGGAAAATCAGCATCTGAATAACCAATAACTTCAAGGTTATCAGACTTTCTATAAGTTAGCATGTAATGCTTAGTGCCTTGCAAATAACGCAAAACTTTCTTAACAGCCTTCCAGTGGTCTAGACCTAGATTAGACTGGTACCTGCCAAGCATTCCGGTCACAAAAGCCAAGTCCGGTCGCGTACAGACTTGTGCATACATTAAGCTTCCGACAGCTGAAGCATACGGAATCGATCTCATCTGATCTTTCTCTAATTGATTCCGCGGGCTTTGGAATAAACCAAACTTATCGCCCTTGACAATTGGAGCAGGCGTGACAGAGCACTTACTCATGTTGTATCTTTCAAGTGCTTTGTCAATGTATGATCTCTGAGATAACCCTAATACTCCTCTAGACCTATCTCGGTGTATCTCAATGCCCAAAACATAAGATGCTTCACCAAGATCTTTCATATCGAACTTAGAGGACAAGAATGTCTTGGTCTCATGCAGCAAATGCTTATCACTGCTTGCTAATAGAATATCGTCCACATAGAGTACTAAGATTATAAACTTACCACCCTTATACTTCATATAGACACAATTATCTACTTCATTCTCCTTAAATCCGAAGTTCTTAATTATATCATCGAATTTAAGGTACCATTGTTTAGACGCTTGCTTAAGACCATAAATGGATTTCTTTAGCCTACATCCCATATACTCCTTGCCTTTCATGACAAAACCTTCCGGTTGTGCCATGAAAACGTGCTCATGCAAGTCACCATTAAGAAATGCAGTCTTGACATCCATCTGATGTAACTCTAACTCATAATGAGCTACCAGTGCCATAACAACTCTAAATGAGTCCTTCTTAGAGACCGGGGAAAAGATTTCATTATAGTCTATTCCCTCTTTCTGTGAAAAACCCTTGGCTACGAGCCTCGCCTTGAATCATTCGACATTTCCCTTGGAGTCATACTTAGTTTTGTAGACCCACTTATAGCCTACTGTTTTAATTCCTTCAGGAATTTCTACTAAATCCTAGACATCGTTAGCGCCCATAGACTTTAGTTCATCTTCCATGGCGTCAAGCCACTTGGATGAATTTTCACTAATGATGGCTTCCTTAAATGAAGTGGGATAATTTGCTTTCCCAATGTCTTCTCCAATAAAAATTTCATAATCACTGGGAATGGCAGATCTCGCTGTGATCTTCTTAGTTGTTCATCCGGAACTCCAGCGGGCTGAGGAATTTGCACATCAGTGTGTACATCATTTTGTGCTACAGGTTCATTAGTACCCTCAACTATAGACGGATCCATAGAAGAAGATACCTGTGGCACTTGCTGAGACATAGGCAGATTTTCCTATTGGATAACCGGCATGGTGACACTGATTTCCTCAAGGTCCAACTACCTGTCCTATGAGCTCCCATAGATTTGATCATTCTCTAAGAAGACGGCGTGTCTAGTTTCCATGAATTTATTGACACGGTCTGGGCAATAAAACCGATACCCCTTAGATGTTTTTAGGTACCCAATGAAGTGACAGCTCACAGTCTTAGGGTCTAATTTCTTTAGATGTGGATTAAAAGGTCTGGCTTCAGCAGCACATCCCCATACTCTTAAATAATTTATACTCGGCTTTCTACTAGTCCATAACTCATAAGGTGTCTTAGGTACGGACTTAGTAGGCACCCGATTTAGTATATGAGCGGCTGTCTTTAATGCCTCCATCCACAATTTCACAGACAGACTAGAGTGACTGAGCATGCTACACACCATATCTATTAGTGTGCGATTGCGACGCTCAGCAAATCCATTCTATTGTGGTTCACCGGGCATAGAATATTGGGCAACTATGCCATTTTCCTGTAGGAATTTGGCAAATGGCCCCGGAATTTGCCCGTATGGAGCACTTTTCCCATAATATTCTCCTGCTCGGTCTGAGCGCACTACTTTAATCTTAACATTATGCTGATTTTCTACCTCAGTCTTAAAAATCTTGAACTTATCTAGTGCTTCAGACCGGTCATTAATGGGGAAAATGTAACCATAACGAGAAAAGTCATCAGTAAACGTAATGAAGGAATCAAAACCGTCTATTGATGTCACTGGGAAGGGTCCACAAATATCCGTGTGGATTAACTCAAGTATTCTCGTACTCCTAGTAGCCCCTTTCTTAATTGTTTTAGTGAATTTGCCTTTGATACAGTCTAAGCAAAGATTTTCATTAGTAAAATCTAATGGTTGAAGTATCTCATCTTTAATGAGACGCTCCATCCTCCCCTTCAAAATATGGCCTAAACGACAGTGCCATAGTTTCGATGAGGTCTTATTTATCTTAACATGATTGGCAACATCACACAAAGTCATTACAGATTCATCAAGAGAGAGCAAATAAAGTTTGCTTCGCTTAAAAGCAAGGCCCACAACTTCATTATTAAACTTAATGAAACATTCAATGTCACCAAAATCGACTCTAAAGCCATGTTCCGTTAAACAGCAACGGAAATAAGGTTTCGTTTGACAGATGGAACATAAACAACATTATGCAATAATAGCTTGAAGCCTCCTCCTAAAACTAATGGAAGATCTCCAATAGCCACAACATGAAATTCATTCCCATCTGCCACTCTAAGACTTCGCTCCCCCTTTGTGATAGTCCTCACGGAACACAATTCCTGAAATGAATTGGTGACGTGCACAGTTGCACTTGAGTCAATCCACCAAGAACCAGAAGCATAATTCACATAGAGTGCATCATCAACATAAGAGATAATATTAATAATAACGTACCATGCTTAGTGAGCCACTTCTTAAAGCCACTGCACTGTTTCTGTATGTGCCCAGTCTTTTTGCAAAACTTGCACATTATGTCATTGGCTGCAGACGCACCAGATCCAGATGGAGCACCACTAGATCCAGATGGAGCACCTTGGGGTGGCTTAAACTTCCCCTTAGGCTTAGGCTTAGGCTTGTCAGTCTTAGGTCTTTTGCTGGACTCGCCTACATAAGCTTCATCCACCTTCGTCTTTCCCTTATCAGACTCAGTGAGGAAAGCCTGTTCCTTTTGCCTTTCTGCCTTTTGTCGCTCCTCCTCATCAATGGAGTGAGAAATGAGCTCGGCAATGGACCATTTGTCCTTCTGAGTATTATAGTTAATCTTAAATGGACCGTAGTCCGATGGCAAGGAACTCATGATGAAGTGGACTAGGAAACCATCAGAAATAGCCATGTCCATGCTCTTCAATTGTGCTGCCATGTTGGTCATAGACATAATGTGCTCTCGCACACTCTCCTTCCCATCGTAACGAGAGGTGAGCATCCTCATTATGAGAACACTGGCATAAGTCTTAGATGAGCCTTTAAAGTTTTGCTCAACATTAGTCATATACTTCTTGGCGTTGTCAGCATCAGAAATGCCGCCTTTGATGCCAGGAGATATTGAGTTCTTGATGACCAGTAAACTCATGCGATTTGCTTTTTCTTATTTCTCCGCCTTCTCCTCATATGCCTTCTTAGTTGCATTAGTGGCACTAGCGGGAGGGGGAATGGGTGCATCCTTGTGTAAGGCAACATCATAAGACAACATCATAATCCAGTAGCCCAAGAGTAATTGTCACCCTCTCCTTCCATTCCTGGAAGTTGTGCCATTTAGTTGCTCAATGCTGTTTATTTGAGCAACAACGTCATTAACAGCTGAAATTAACGACAAAACATTAGTAAACAGTGAAAATGTACATAATTAACCCTACGTTGGTATGGTTAATCATGTACAAAGAAAAAATATTCTACTTCATAATTCCGTTGGGCAAAATGGAGTAAAATTTAAATTTGTCGCTAATAATAATGCCCTAGGTCATGACTCCGTTGGGTCGAAATGACGAAGGAAATAAATAAAATATTCCAACTAAATTTCCCGTTGGTTCCATTTAGTTGGAAATTAATTCTAATGCAGAAAATGAATTTTACTTAAATTTATAGCATTAAGAAATGGCTCAAAAGGAATTAAATCTCAATATATAAAAGCATAAATTAATAATTATGGCTTAAATAAATTAAATCTCAACATATAAAATATAAGTGAAAATTATAAAATTTGAATGACATCATGATAATTTTACTATAATTAAAAGCATGAATAAAATGGCTTAAAAGAATTAAATTTACTTATGGAAGCTTAGTAAAGAAATAACTGAAATTAATTAAACAGAGATTTCGGCCGTGCGGCCCATTATTCCCTTAGCCCATTACTGTCCCCCCCGGCGCTCGCGGTCGTCATGCGCGCAGTCCGGCAGCGTTGAGCGCGTGCGGCCCAAGTCCACCCGCAGGCCCATAGCCGACCGCCGTCTGATCTAATCCGACGGTCGCCATTCCACGCGCGCGCGACAAAAAGGTGCTCAGCTGGCCGAAACCCTAATCCCCATTCTCTCCCGATTTCCACGCGCGAGAAACAACGACGGCACGCCGAGCGAAGCGGCGACGGTGACGGCCATGGCGTGTGGCGGACCGAGGACGGCGGCAGCCCTCCTGCCCGGTTCTCCTCCTCGGCGAGGCGGAAGCCACAGCCGAGGCAAGCCTCGGTCTCGCGCGGCCAACAGGCAGGCGCGGGACCGCTCCGGGCGGTGGACGACGATGCGCGGCGGCGCTGATGCCGCGCATCGGGAGCGTCGGCACGGCGGAGCTGAGGCCGTGCGCGAGGCGCACACGCGGGCAAGCATGATGCCCCGCACGGCTATTCGTCAGAGAAATCGGGTAAGAGACTTAGTCCCATTCCTTTGATTTGGGGAAAAACTTAGGGTTTCGACCGAAGGAAATTATTGGGGATTTCTTGATTCGGAATTTCTTAGGGTTTTGGGAGTTCGGCCGAAGGGGATTTTGGGGTTTTGAAGTGTCTTAGCCCAAAATTTGGCTCCCCTCCTTCTAATTGCTACCCAAACTGAATCCGACTAGCTAATGCCACGGCCTTAGGCTTCAACAACCGGAATGATGGATGCATGTATGTGTCTGAGGATGGCTCTGATACCACTATTAGATCTTACAGATGTTCTTAGCCTAGCACATACATGATCACCTTTAGAGCTTATGCGGAATAGAGGTGAAGTACTGACTGGTTGTGTTGGAGCCCATTAGTGCCGTAGTCGAAGTTGATGCCGATGCAGTGGAAAACCGCTTGAGGTGTGGGTGGCGTTGCCCTTCTGGCCATCACCTGCACTGACTAGCGATTGAGGAGGAGATTGGCCTTCGGTCTCCTTCCAGCGCTCTTAGGATCGGGTAGGGTTTTTAGGGTTTAGCTTAGGGTGAGATAGATCGTGACCTATTCACGTTGCCATAGCCCCTTTTAATATTACGCTGGAGGAGATCGGGGCCGTTAGAGAAAAAAAAACGGGCGCTTCCGATCGTTGCGTGGAACTCGTTCCATGTTCGTTAGTGGCGTGTAGGATTGGGTGGGCCAAGCCCACACGCCTCACAATGGCTCGGTGGCCATTTAGATCAACCAACAATAACTATGACAAAACAAAATTTTAGGAGAGAGATCTCTTATTCTCAGAACATGATGAAAGAGAATGCACAAAATGTGGACATAGTCAGGCTTTTTTGTACAAAATATGATACTGATAATCAAGGATGACCTCATGCAGGTTACTATCAAACACTTCAAAGTAAATCAATCTCTCAGGCCACATGGACAAGGAAAGGAACCATTCGATCATAACTCACCAAAAATAGAATATGCAATCGTGCCTAGTAAATTTTGTATCCAGACATCTCTAGAAAAACCGAAAATGAGCATAACTTTGTTTTTCTATTAAACATATATAATGCATATTTGTCAAATATATGACCTGCAAAAAGTAATTCTCCAAACGAAATTATTTTAATATTTACGAGAATATTCTGTCAGAACTAAAAATAGTGTCCCAATCAGATAGACAGCAAAGCATTGATGGTACACCTAGTGGACATAATTGGAGCTGCTCAACAAAGCACATATTACCTTTCAATGAAAGGATATTCTAAACTGATGGCTTGGCCATACCCATAAAACTTACTGAATCATAATCACAACATTTGGATGTGATAAAAAACCATCAATTAGAAGGATTTCCCTGAAAGAGCAACATTAGGTGTTTTTGGATATTCTAAACTGCAGTCTGCAGGTAATCTTGATGTTTATTTGTTTAATGCAGACATCGCAAGTGGTTATATAAAGCGGATGAACTTATATAATATGGATCACGTCATGATCAAGCAAACAAAATAAATTGATTATGATTTAAATCAAACTCTGAAAAACAATCAGTTCAGTCATGAGTTACTACAGCGGTTCCAGTGCACTGCTACTAGAAAAGCTGATCTGTGGGACTGCATCCAAGAGTTTGAACTACAGCCGGAAGTGAAAGACAGAGTGAGATGGAACTGAAACCACATAGAAACTTTAAAGGCAGAGTTCAGGTACAACTGAAACCACATAGAAACTGCACTTGTGGCAATATTAGTCCACCTGTCTGTCTAACATACATTGCATCATTCCCTTGGTGGAGGTCTACCTTGGGCATTCCATGGAACAGAGAGAGGATAGGGAGGAGAGGGAAATGATGAAGTGGCTCGGGCTGCCATCATCTTGGCCGAGGAAATGAAGGAGAGGGCTCTGGCTCAGCTCGGCGCGTGGCAGGGGTGCATGTCTCGTGTTCCTGAGCTGGGCTGGGTCTCTACGGTCGACAGACAGGACCCACAGTGGCTGGGGGGGCCCACTTGGCAGTGAAAGACAAGAGGGAAACTCTTCTAGGAGCTAAGTGTAAATGGGGTGGTTGTTAGTTACTTTGAACTAGCCATTTATCCGAGTTACAGTGAGAGTTAAGCCATGAGAAAAATACTGTGTGCAGTAGGTGGTATGGTCTAACACTGTGCCAAATCTCAGGGTTGTGTGACTTATAGATTTTATTTAGTGAAATTGCAAAGTGCAGTACAAAATCAGTTTCTCTGCACATTAGCCTAAACCAGTGAGCTTCGGCTTATCATTTTATGTATAAATTTTGTGAGTCAGTTCCTACAAAAATTACTGTAAATAGTTTATGTCTTGATCTATGTTGTGGCCAAAATTTGCAGGAAGGAGAGTTGTGAATAAATTCTAACAAAAATGACAAATGGGCTGTCTGCAATGAAGTTTATCTATAGTTTTGCTGATTTAAAATATTTGTTTGAGGTACTTGATGTTGTGTAGTTTTTATGCAAATTTTTTCATGATTTTTGTCTCTCTAAAAGTTTCTTAAATTTTTCCCAAGCCATGTATATACTTATAATTCCTATTGTGTCATGCAAGAAAAATAAAAAAAATATAGGTGAAAATTCAATCTATAGATATATATGCAGACAAGGCATGAGGGCTTATCATTTATTTCCACATTAGCTCACAATTTGTCCAGGGTACATTTTTGGATATGTTACAGCGGGCGACAAGCCACGCTGGCCACTGCAAGGCGACCCCAGTGGCGGCAGCAAGAAGAAGAAGAGGATCACCTTAGTGCCGGGGGAGGAGAAGTATGGCAAGTGGTGCTCGATCCATGAGACCAACCGGCATGACCTCATAGAGTGCCGAGCGGTGAAAGACCTCACCGAGCGCCGAAGGAAGTTCATCAAAGAACTTCGGTGAGAGGACAGCGACGATGACAAGGACCCCGACCTCGGGTTCCAGGAGCCCAAGAATGTGGTCGCCGTCCTCGAGGGTAGCACCTACATCAAGCCGTTGCGTCGCATCTTCAAGGCGATGCAGCATGAGTTGCTTTCGGCCACTCTAGGCATGGAGCTGGCCAGGAGACTCAAATGGTCCAAGGGCCTGGTCACCTTTGAACAGGCTGACCACCCCAAGAGCGCTACCAGGGACGGGCGCCTGGTGCTCATCATCGCCCCCACCATCTGAAATATTATGGTGGGTCATGTCCTTATTGATGGGGGCGCGGGCTCACCCTCATGTCTCCTAAGGTCTACGATCAGCTCCAAATCTAAGGGAAGCGCCTCAAACCTTCGCTTCTGTACCATGGCATCACTCTAGGACATGCCTGGCCCCTCGGACACATCTGGCTGCCAGTCACACTCGGAGACCTGGATAACTTCTGGACCAAGCGTGTCATGTTCAACGTGGTGACCTACAAGGTCCTGTACAACACGATATTGGGTTTCCCTACGCTCGCCATGTGTAACACCCTGAAAATTTGAATCTAAAATCCGGAAACTAAAATTTGGAACCATCAAAAATCTTTTTCGAAATTGCATTCATGTTGGGGTTAAAGTTGCCTTTTCTTTTATTTTAATTTTTATTTTATACCGGTGCTAAAATTTCTAGCAAAAAAACTCGAGTGATGTTTCCAGAGAAATCATTTCTCTTTTAAACTCAAATCAAAATAATATAGAAGCCATGATTATGAATTAACATTCTTATGGAATATTTTTCCACAAATATCAAACTCGGATTCAAAATGTCCAATTAAATAGTCCTTTTGTTAGTACAAATAAATCTCAGAAAAATAATAAATGCTTCTGTGCAGATGGGCTGCCATTTTCTTCCTTTTCCTTCCTCTGTGTGGTCCAGCCTAGCCATGTCCTCCCTCTATTTCTTTTTCTCTCACTCCTGCACTAGGCCAGCCTAGCCTGCCTTCTCTCTCCCTCCTCCTATCAGCCCATCTGGCCTGTCCCCTTCTCCCCATCCCTCTGTCCCTCCTTTGGGCCGCAGCCTCGTCGGCCTAGTACCACCCTAGCCTCCTTTGCCAGCCGCTTGCCTTGCACGTGAGGTGCTCAAGCGAATGTGCACAAGGAGCCACAAGCCGCTGTGCCTCTCCTCTCCTCCGTGCCATGTCTTAGCTGCATCAGGCACCGCACGGCAGCGTTGCCCCCGTCTGTGCCAAGCCCTGCCGATGCACCGCCTCGCTCCCGTGCTCCGCGTAGCACGCTAACAAGCCGAGCTCGCCCGTGCGTCGCATCACGCCACGACAAACAGCGGACGCGCCCCTCTCCCTCCGCTCTGCCATCCCGCCAACCATGCGGGCCCCATTGACGACCTTCTTGTCCTCACCGTACCCGCGAATCCCATTCGTCCCGACCCGTCTCGACGCTGTCCCGTTGCTCCTCGCTCGCCACCTCGCCTGTCGCACTGCTCCGCCCTAGAGCCACAGGGTGAGAGGACGACACCCATGCCGCCTAGGGACCCGACGATGTTCCCTTTCCCCTTCGTGCTCCCAGTCCAGTGCGCAGGGTGGAGGGCCACCGTCGTCCTGTGCCTTGCGTCCACGCTGAAAGGGTGAGCCGAGCTCACCCACGCCGCGTCGCTCGTTGTCCTTGCTCCCCTATGCTGCCTGCCTTCCTCTTGAAGCAGCCAGCGAGCTCGCCCTCCTCCCATCTCTCCATGGCCATAAGATCCCACGCCTCCACCATCTCCCACCTTTCCGCATCCCTCTGCCTCGCCATCACCCTCACGCCCCCACATCGATCTTCCCCGATCCGCCATCATCGACAGAAGCCGGGACTGCCGCCTCGGTCCTGTCCACTCATCTCTGCCACCGTCTCCTTGCAAATCCCACTCGGCCATCCGTTGAGCAGTTGGTGTGTGCCTAGGTCAGTTTTTCCTATCTCGTTGCCAGCCACTGACATAGAACGCAACCCGAGCCGCCGTTGCCCTTCCTCTGCTCGCCGCTCGAGCAGGGCTCGGCCACTACTTGGCCAACCTGAGCTCGTGCGAGCGCCGCCTCTCGTGGTCCCCGTCACCTTCCACCTTCGGAATATTCTTTTCCAGAGGATTTAAATCGTTTTTATATTTCCAGAAATTTATTTAAACTTCGAAAATTCATATGTTGCAAACCGTAGCTCCGTTTGACTCCATTCAACTTTCATAATTCATTTAAAATCAAAATCTATCTAATGGCACTGGGTTGGAATTTTATTAATTTTTCTTGTATTTATGGTTTAATCAATTCGACGTTAGTACTATAGGCTAATTAGTCATTCATTAAATAGGTTACGTGTGCGAGGACGAACTCGTTGCCAATGAGGAGGAGCCATTGGCAGAGCCAGGCAAATCATTGCACCCTCCTCCATGATCATGTTGATCCTATATTGCGAAATGATTTGATTGCAAATAAAATACATGCTATATTTAAATTCGTGTACCCAATTGCTTGAGCCACTCCTTGTTATTGATTTACCTGCACCTTGATTGCCGTATTTTATCTAGTCCTTAGTCATATAATGACATTGCTTAGTCATGCTTATTTAGATGGTTATAAATTATCTGCTCATGGTGTGAATGTGATTGTGAAAGGGGATAATTACTCAGGGTTGAGTGGTTGTCGATAGC
This sequence comes from Oryza meyeriana var. granulata, assembly GCA_003991445.1. Lineage (NCBI taxonomy): Eukaryota > Viridiplantae > Streptophyta > Magnoliopsida > Poales > Poaceae > Oryza > Oryza meyeriana. The sequence goes on from RYFJ01002117.1 coordinate 651,843, forward strand.
GGGTGGAGACATGAGCGCCACTCCGCGTTTCACACATAAAACCTTTTGTGAAAACCAAAAACTTAATAAAACAAAATGGATTTCAACTGGGACGGCACGGTTTGAATTGAGTGGTTCTATGAAATGGCTAGCACCGACCCTGGTCAGTTAAGGACCGAGTCAAGAAGCTATACAATAAATGAACTAAGTATGACCGTAATTCTCGAGTTGGTATAGACCCAGTGGATTAAGTGAACTGAGCGGGGAGGTACCCTAGTCATTGGTCTGTTCTGGTGTGTGGTGTGCTGTGGTTGCGGAGGAGTTGTTGTTGTTTTTGTGTGCATGTGGGTGGGGTGTGTGTTGAGTTATCCAAACCATGGGCCCAGGACTCCTCACACCACTGGCGCGGGTGGATGTAGGGTCAGAGGGTGCATGAGGGCCCATAGTCCATGGGGCGGGTACTGCATATTGTAAAGAATCTAAAAAACCAGGCCTTGACAAGTCTCATGTGTTGGGCGCGTCGCCAATTACGGGTAAAGTGTACATCCACTGTAGTGTGAGTAAATTAATCTATTCGAATAGCCGTGCTTGCGGTTAAAGGAGCACCGGGACTTGTACTACTCTTGATTAGCCTTTGAAGTTTCAAACTTGCTTAGATTAGGTTTGGGAAAGGAGTATGTGGAGCATTCCGGAAGGCGGGAAGGTTGGTATGGGTAGATTTGTGGTAAACTGAATGCGAGGATAAACCGAACCAAGGGAAGCTTGGGGAGTGGATGTATCTCTCGTTGTCGGATAACAACTTGAACATAACGTCTGTTTTCAGTTAAAACTGCTAGGTCATAGGTTTATGAACTGCTTTGTGAAAAGTTCCTTTCTGCAAATAAACCAAGACATCCTTGAAATTCTGTGTACACTATTGCATCTTGTAGTAGGCTTGTGAGTATGTTTGTACTCACCGTTGATTGTTCCCCTTTTTAGAGGTAGAAGCCGAGAGAGACCCCTACGCACACTATCCTGCAGAGGAGGAGCCGAAGGAGACACAATAGGGACCTTGGTACTCTACTCGATGCCTGTGTAGTATAGGTGGATCACCGCAGCTTTGCTTCCGCTACCTCATTGTTGAGGGCATGGGCCCCAGGTACCTCATAGTCTCGTTGCCAGTTGATATGAAGCAGGACATGGAGAAGAGGTACTCGGACAATAGGTACTCGGGAGCAAGGTACTCAAGAAATCTTCACCAAGGAGGATGAGCACTCGGCACTAGCTGACTCAACTATGAAGGTCTCAGGGGCTGCTGTGGAGGCCATGGGCCATGGGTACCTCATGGGAAGCTTTCTGGCCACTCGGATAGAGGATGGGCCTAATCCTGTAATTATTGATACAACAGGACTCGGTGCATATTACTTTGTATGGTAAGGAAAGGGATATAGTCCTAGTCGGGTATGTTGTATTCCTAGAAGAAAATTCCTTGGTCAAGTCCGACTAGGATTCCTACCTTGTAAACTTACCTCCTCAGTATATAAGGACAGGCAAGGAGCCTCCTGGGGTAGAACAATCTCACTAGAGAAAACACCACAATCTCATCAGAGAAACGTCAAAGGCAATACACCACAACTAGAAGTAGGGTATTATCTCATCTTGAGGGCCTGATGAGTAGCCCCATATAATTATTGCCGATACAAAACATCGACAGTTGGCGTGCCAAGTAGGGGATTCGGCAAGATCATCTTCAACAAGCCTGATGGATCCAACCATCAGAGTCGACGGCGTCAAGTTCTTCCCTGAGCAAACAATCAGCTTCGGGAGCCTTGACTTCATCGCTGATAAGTTCAGCGACCTCACGCTGATCGACTCGAATTCAACCCAATCGGCTAGAAACCAAGCCGACTTCGTGCCAGTCGGCCTACTCAACGCCGCGGCTATCTTCGACGACATGCTGCAGCGATCCCCAAGATTTGCGAGTCCAGGGACAACTCTTTCTTTTGGTGTGAGACTCGGACTCAGCCTTGAGCCGGCCGAGGTTGGGCTAAGGGAGGAAGAGATTGTCAATCTCCCATTTGGACTCAACAATGCCGTAGACAATTTCAATCTTACTCCGATACGGCAGATCCAATCCCTTGGAGTTCGACTCGGATATAGCCTAGATCCGTTCGAGATCGGATCTAGGGAGGTTGGAGTTGTAATCACCCTCCTAAACTACTCCGACTCTGTTGATGCCGAAAACCGCCGGGGGCCGATGACCTGGTTCGGCGTCTGGAGACACGCGAAGGCCTGGGAGATTTGCTTCACTCCAGTGCAGGTCCTAAAATCTTGAGGTTCGTAGGCGTGCCAGTCAATTTGACCCTGCAATTGACAAGGAGATAGAAAATATTAGATCAATGAGCCAATCGGCTGAAGCCGATCTAGACTCGTCTCATCGGCCGATGGCCGATATAAACTGTAGCACTTATACACCGACTGGAAGCTGATGATGGCATGAACAGTAACTAATAATGATAAACAAATATCAAACTAGCCGATTGCCGAAGGAATACTTAAATTGGCTGTAGACTGATAAAATAAATAGGCAGAATGCGTAAATAAATGAATTGAATAAACTTCAGCCGATTACAATAGTAATTGCTATCATCGCTCCAAAGGTGCTGCCCGTGCCCGTGCCCGAGTCCTCGCTTGCTGTCTGTGCCCGGGCCCTTGCTTGTGCCCGCGCCCGGGTCCTTGCATGCTTTTCATGCCCGGGTCCTCGCTTGTGCTCACGCCCGGGTCCTCGCCACAGGGAAAAACCGAGATATGTGATTTCGTGCCGCCCTGACTTGGCAGCGATTTTCTAAACATGTTTGTGACAAATCGGCTGGATATAAAGATAACTTATCGGCTAAACACTCCGATAAAACATCGCATAAACACCCATCGGCTTATTAAGAGTAAAGTTATTACCAACAGTCTAGTAGATCGGACCCAACCGTTGCAGCACAGACTGATGATGATAACAAGACCTCGTTGAGCCAATAGATCTAATGCGATCGTGATGTAAAATATGATAACTTATCGGCTATACATCCCGATAAGACGCTTGCGCAAAAAATATCAACCTAGCAGGAACGATTTATCATTGGCAGTTTAGTAGGTCAGACCCAACCGATGCAGCACAAACTGATGATAAATCGCTCCCAGTAAGCCGATACGATCTGCGCACGCGTGATGTGATATACCTAATTGATCTATGAGATCAAACTAAACTGATGCAGCCATAGACAGAATAAATATATTGTGGTAAGCCGTCCACCGTGAACCGACTAGAATATCGGACTTAACCGAGGAAGTCCTAGCCGATGCAGTGGCCGAGGTGACGAGACTTACCCTCTCGCAGGAGGTCGAACTTAACTGATGCAGCTCGGCTCGAGAAGCAAGAACCCATCGAAGGGGTGGCGATGCGCCGAAATTGTATTGATCTGATTGATGTAGATAGATTACAAAGCACCCGGGCATACGTATTTATACCCCGAGTTGATACGAGTCCTTATTGGACACGGTACACGATTTTCTAATTACAGAAGGAAACATTAACAAGACCCGACCGGACACGAGATCAGGTTTCCTAAAGATAAATTATTAACCTTGTCTAATTAATAATCTTCCATACTGCGGTCTTCATGGCTCTTTCCTGGACCCGGTTTCTTCTGAATCAACTTTCATTAGTTAACTGCAATTTCCTTCTTGACCGAATTTGATACAGAGCCATACCAAATTTTGGCGTTAACACATGCCCCCCAATTTCGGAGTTTTTTTATAGGACTTCGAAATTCTTTCATTTTGGGCCTTCAAATTCCTTTCATACCGAGGCGGCCTAAGGTAGCCCACTTGCCTTAATTGTTTGAAACAGTGCCAACGGCCTCGATTCCCGCCCGGTCATCATGCCTCCATAAACCGCTTCGTCTCCCTAGCCTTTTTTACGCTTTCACATCACCAGAGCACTACCGCTTCATCTTCCGAGACCTTGACGAACTCCGGCGAACTCAGACGAACCGTCGCAGCTCTTTTCTTTGACCGTTGATTCCTGCTCTTCTTCCTCTCGCGCAATGGCATCAACATCCGCAGTCCCCGAGGTATTCTTTCTGCCCGATTGTTTTCTCTGATTTTGTAGCCTAGATGAATCCAATCTGCCATGTTCTTCACCTGTTCTTTGTCGTGTTCTTATTCACTATAGAACCTTAGAAGCCAAATCCTAATCCCAGTCGCCGATTACCCGAATTTCTTCTATCACGGCCCAATGGGTAGCGAGGATCCCACAGATTTCATCAGCGCCGAGACCCAACGCATTCCTTTTAAGAACTCTGCCATGTTAGTCAGTGATTGGACCAATAGCTTCAGATCATGGCCGAGCAGGCTTCCTGGGTGGAGGGACTGGTATATCAGAGTATCGGCCGCGAAGAGAACCCTCTGGGAAGAATCAAACATCAGCCACTGCATCAACCTTTCTCTAGCCGATATGGAAAAGAACGAACCTCTGCTTGCATTGGCTTCATATTTTTGGTCAGATGCCCTCGATGCCTTCATGTTCGGGCACGGGACGATGACCCCCACCTTGATGGATGTGACTATGCTCACCTGCCTCGACACGACGAATTACATCAACCCCTTCCGGCTCCGATTCAAGCCTGCTCATCGGCTTCAGACAAAGAACATCAGTGGCTGGTCCAGGTATATATCAATCCACAACAAGGGAACTGGACCAGTCGACGATCGGGAACATGTCGCCTTTTTGAACTTGTGGCTGGAACGGTTTGTTTTTGGTGGTGCAACCCTCGGCCCAACGACCAACATGCAATGTCTGGCAGAGTGCTTGGCCGATCGGAAACAAATCCCCTTGGGGCAATACCTCCTTGGCGCCACTTATCAGCTGCTACATCAAGTAGCGACCAAGCTATCGGCCGGCCAGCCCATCGGCCATATTGGGGGTCCTTGGTGGTTTGTGCAGTTATGGCTCAACGTCTACACCTCCAAGGCCTTTTCTGAGACTTCCTTTCTTAACCAATCCTTTCCAGCTGATCATACAGAAGACCAGGAACCCACTTACCACCGATGTATCTCCATGGGCGAAGCTGCATCGGCTCTCCCTGGCGGCAAGATAACACCTATTGGACTCAATCAATGGTTCAAGGGGTTTTATTACGGCTTCACCAAGGAGGCCACACTTTGGTTTGCATATATCGATGCATCGTCATTCGAAATGCCTTCCAACTTCAATCCACTCGATGCTCTTGAAGACGATGAGTCGAAGGCCATATTTCTATCGGCCGTTACCCCCTGTCTGCTGCCGACTGGCTTTTCTCTGGGCCGATCACAACCATCACATGAATTCTACCATCCATCAGTCGGCTCCCGTCAGCTTGGTCTTGGTCAACTTCCAATCGGCCTATTCTTCATCGATAAACTTCAGGCCCGGGGCAATGTCAACAATGCCCTAGAGTATGATCGGATGCGGACCTTAACAGAATCTCTACCTCTGGGCGCCGCCACCGAGGTGAATGTATGTACCGCCAATACAAAGCTTTTTGCCCGATGGTGGTCAGAATGGAGGAGACATCTATTTAACTTAGCGGCCATCCACTACTGTTCTCGCCTCAATGCCGACTACATCGAATCCGATGAAGAGGTAACACCCATAAGCCTTAATCATCATCTCCAATCATCTCTCACTCTTAATTTTGCAGGTTGCCAACGTCGAGCCCCCAACGACAAGCACTAGTGGCCGGCCGATCATGTAGCAACCCCCATCGGCCACTCCGAACTTAGGGCGCGACGCTCCCTCTCCATCGGCTCTCCTCCAGGTGCCCCGGCCGGCAGGACAGAAACGCAAAAAGTTGGCGCATCGCCCTTCTCTCAAGAAGCAGAAAACCAATGCCGATGTCATGGTCACGACACCACTTACTCCCCAAACAACATCGGCCCCCTCATCTCCTCGGGTATGTGCTAAGTCTTGATATCATTATCTGTTTTCCCATCTTTTTCATCAGTCTCATTTTCAGCTCGAGTCATCGGCCCCTGAACCTCAACCTTCTACTGACATCCCTCTAAGCATCGAGCCGATGACTTCTCCAGCCGCTCCACTTTCAGCACCCAGTCCCCAAGCCGTTGAGGCTGTTCCTACTACATCGCCTGACATCGGCCATTCTGAAGAACAACCTACTCATCCACTTGAAGCCGATGCCACCCAAGCTGCCGATGCCCTACCTCAGGTAATCTCTATATCCATACTTCACTCTTAACTCTTCACTGATTCTTTTACCGACGTCAATTTGCAGTCCTTAGCCAATTTGTTCTCCTTTGACATCGGCAAGTACTTAGAGGCAGAAGCAACAGCCACCAGCGCGGCAACCAAACCATCCTTCTTAGCCGATGTGCGCGAGTACTTAATGAATATCATCAGTCGGCTGGAAAATCCGATCGACGCACTAGTGGAAGACTGCAGGCCGATCTGGGCAAGACTTGCAGATATTGAACATCATTTGCCCGAAGAACTCATCGACACACTGACTCCCGCGGTATATCTGGAATCTCACAGATTCAGACTCATCAAGCTCAGGCAACGCATAGCCGATCGTGCTGACCAACAGAAGATAACCCAAGATATCCAAGTCGATCGGCTGTCAGCCCAAACAGAGAAGAAAAAGCTTGATGACATGGTAACTGTCCCTCAAGAGCTCCAATCCAAATTGGACCAACTGAAGAAAAAGAAAGCTGATCTGCTGGCAGAACTTGAAAAAACTCGTAAGGATCTTGAAACAATAGAATCCCAGCTCATCGGCCTGCCACAAGTTATACAAGATCAAGAGGCTATGGTTGCAGCAACGGTGCGTCAAGTCGTTTATCGGCGCAAAAATTTGAAGACCATCCCGGGCTCCGATGAGGACGACATTCGTGCTATCAATGAGATTGACCAGATCCGTCTGCGCGCGATCAAAACAATTCAGAACTTTTTGTAAAACCTTGATACTAACGACTGATGATTTCCAGACACGCTGATTAACTTTCACTGTAATATAATCTGATCGGCTCTGTTGCTTGTTTCTTTCAATTGTCCCTTAGTATTTTTTTGTCTATTTGATCTAAAGGCGATATCAATTGATATCGGCTATCTTTAGGCGATGCAAAAAACATCGGCTTTCTGAACTGTTTTTAGAAATCGGCCGCATCCAGCCGATTCAGGAGTTAATCCAAATGCTCGGATAGTACTTCTTGAGATATTTCCCATTAAGCGCTTTAGCAAACTCCGTCCCCCCAAGATCTTCTAGTATATAGGCATTACCAGGCACACCACGATTAATCCGATAGGGCCCTTCCCAATTAGGCGACCACTTTCCAAACTTATTATCTCTGCACCCGATCGGCAAAATCAATTTCCACACAAAATCTCCTTCAGCAAACGATTTATTCACCACCTTTCTGTTATAATGCCTAGCTGCCTTAGCCTTGTTTTCCTTGATCCTCTCCAGTGTCCTTAACCGATTCTGAGCCAAATCTTCAAGTTCATCTGCCATTAAGTTATAATAATCATCGGCTGTCAATTGATTTTGCAAAGAAATTCTCCTAGAGCCGATGTTAGTTTCCCAAGATAGAACTGCCTCGTGTCCATACACCAACTGATAAGGTGGCACTCGAGTAGATCCATGACATGCCATCCGATAGGCCCACAATGAATCGGCTAATGTAGTATGCCATCTTCGCGGCTGTTATCAATCTTCCGCTTAATCAACTTGATCAAACTCTTATTAGAAGCTTCCGCCTGTCCATTAGCCTAAGCATAATAAGGGGATGAATTTAATAACTTGATTCCCATACTGGCAGCAAACTGTTGAAACTCATCGGACACGAAAATAGATCCCTGATCAGTAGTTATCGTCTGAGGAATTCCAAACCGATAAATTATGTGCTCCTTTACAAACTCGATCGCTTCTTTGGACGTAACTTTCTTCAGAGGAATCGCTTCTACCCACTTTGTAAAATAATCTGTCGCTGCCAATATGAATTTATGTCCCTTACTTGATGGAGGATAAACCTGGCCGATCATGTCAATTCCCCATCCTCTGAACGGCCACGGTTTAATGATAGGATTCATAGCCGATGCTGGTGCCCGCTGTATATTTCCAAACTTCTGGCAATCTTGATACCCTTTATAGTACCTGAAGCAATCTTCCAGCATTGTCGGCCAAAAGTATCCTACTCTTCTCAGCAACCACTTCATCTTATGAGCCGATTGATGAGTCCCACAAATGCCCTCATGTACTTCGCACATAACCACTTTGGCTTCTTCCAAATTTAGGCATCTTAGCAGAACTCCTTCAAAAGTCCGATAATATACATCTCCATCAAGCAGCACATATTTCCTAAAAACCGATTGCGACGGATTTTGCAGATAACCAATTATTTCCTGTCTCCAATCATCGACTTTGTCTTGAATATCATTATCGGCTATTTCAACTCCAACCTATTTATTCAGCCAATAACCTGAAGCAATTTGTGCAAGATCATTGGCTTCTAAATTCTATTCTCTAGGGATATGATCCACTGATACTATCTTGAAATCCTTCAACAAATCTGTACATTCCTCATAATATGATCTCAAAAATATCATCCCTGCACTCATATTCCCCAGACAACTGCTTGATCACCAACAAAGAATCACCAACAATCTCTATGATATCGGCTCCGATCTCCTTTAAAAGTTGAAGTCCTTTTAATACCGCCTCGTATTCCGCTTGATTATTAGTCCGATAAGGTTTAATTGTAAAAGCAAACTCAGAACTTGCCTCCCAGGCGATACAATGACCAAGCCGATACCAGATCCATGCTTGCACACTAATCCATCAAAAAACAAAGTCCATGGGATCGGCTCCACATAATTCTCACAATCCCCTCTGTGCTGCACAATGAAATCGGCCACCGCTTGTCCCTTGATCGCTTTAGCCAATTCATATCTCAAGTCAAACTCGGTCAAGGCAAAGATCCATTTACCAACTCGCCCTTTTAAAACTGGAGCCGGCAACATGTATTTTACCACATCAGTCTTGCAAACCACCATGCACTTAGCTGATAGGATATAATGCCTTAACTTTGTGCATGAGAAATATAGACAAAGGCATAATTTCTCCACCGCAGGATATCTAGTTTCAGCATCCAAAAGCCTTCTGCTTAAATAGAACACGACTCGCTCCTTGCCTTCAAACTCCTGAATTAAAACAGACCCGATGGATTTTTCATCGGCCGATAAGTATAACTTGAACGGCGCTCCTTTCTGTGGCGGAATCAGAACAGGTAGGGAACTCAAATAACTCTTAATTCCATCGAATGCCTTCTGCTGATCTGCCCCCCATGAACTCTTGATCGGCTTTCAACTTCAATAACGGAGTAAAAGATTCAATTCTCCCTGACAAATTTGATATAAATCTCCTTACAAAATTAATCTTGCCGATCAATGACTGTAGCTCTGTCTTGTTGCTTGGTGGCTCTGTAGTTTTAATGGCTCTCATGCTCCGCTGACTAACTTCAATTCCTCGCTTATGAACCATAAAACCCAAAAACTGCCCAGCCGATACACCCAAAGCGCATTTATTGGGATTCATCCTTAGTCCGTATTTCTTGGCCCTTTCCAGCACTTTTCGCAAATCGGCTATATGATTTTCCTCATTCTTAGACTTAACCACCACATCATCAATGTAAATTTTCACTAGCAAGCCGATAAGATCATGAAATATATAATTCATCGCCTCTGATAAGTCGCACCGGCATCTTTAACCCAAACGTCATTACTACCCACTCATATAAGCCGATAGCTCCAGGACACCGAAACGCAGTCTTATGTATATCTTTTCTTCAGCCATAAAAATCTGATTGTATTCTGCATTGCCGTCCATGAAGCTAATTATCTTGTGGCCTGATGCTGCATCCACCAATAAATCTGCTATCGGCATCGGGTACTCATCCTTAGGGTAGCTTTATTTAAATCTCGAAATCGATACATATCCTCAATTTTCTATTCTTCTTTTCTACCGAGACGATATTAGAAACCCACTCAGCATATCGGCATGGCCTTATAAACTTGGCATCATATAACCTTGTAATCTTTGCTTTGATTGGCTCATATAATTCTGCCTTAAATTCCTTGGAGCCTGTTTAAATGGCCGATATCCTGTTTTAATGGGTAGCTGATGTTCAACAATTGATCGGCTTAATCCTGACATCTCATGATATTCCCAAGCAAAACAATCCCGATACTCCTTCAACAATGTTATCAATTCTTCTCAAAGTTAGGGCATAACTTTTTACTTGTGTACGTCGGCCTTGGCTTATCTCCTAGTCCTATGTCGATCTCCTCTAAGTCATCGGCCAATGTAAACCCCTGTCCCAGTTTCCCCTCGAAATCTTCAATGGAGCCCATCAGAGTAACAACTCGGAGCCGACTTGCTGAATCGGCTGTATCCCTTGGCTGGTGACCTTAAGATAATCTCCCTCCCATGTTTTTCCGACAAACAATCAACACATCGGCCTCCCAGACCGGCAAATCGGTCATTGCAATGTTGGTTGACTGATCTGCTAGGACTACCTCAACTTGATCTCCTTGCCACTATATCAGACATTGATGCATTGTCGAGGGCACGCAACAGTTTGCGTGAATCCAATCCCTGCCAAGAAGCAGACTATATGATCCTTTTCCATCGATAACGAAAAACGTGGTAGGTAATGTCTTGTTTCCCCCTGTCAACTCCACGTTCAACACACCTTTCGCCTCTGATGAATTTCCACCGAAGTCTTTTAGCACCATATTTGTCTTGATCAAGTCTTCGGCAGTTTTCCCCAATTTTCGAAATGTAGCATAAGGCATTAGATTAACAGCTGCTCCCCCATCAACTAGCATCTTCATCATCGGCTTCCCATTCAGATAGCCCTTGATATATAATGGCTTCAAATGCCGATGCTCTGATTCTTCAGGTTTATCAAATATAGCCTGATCGGGTCGCAACGTTAGCTGAGCAAAAACCTCTTCACTGCCTTCTTCGTCCGATGAAAGTGCTTTATATTCCCGAGGCAAAAAGAAAACCATATTTACTGGAGCTGATGGATCGACTTCATCGTCCTTCCTCTTCACTCGCCATACTCGTTTAGTTCTCTTGTGACGATGATCGGCTTCTTCCTGATCTTGCCTCTGTTCTTCCTATTGCTCTCGGTGTCATAGCCGTTGTGCCCTTCTCTTCTGATTTTTTGTAAATATCCCACTAGGACACCATTGAGGATTTTGTACTTGTTTTTCATGTACTTCCGCTTTATTTTCTTCAAAGAATTCCTCGTGGACCGGCCCTAATGGGCTATGTACCGATGCTCGTCTCCTAGGCGGCCGATCCTACGAAAAACTTTCGTGTTGATCCCGCTGAAACCTCAGATTATCGCACTCAGGGCAATCTTCAATTGATGGCAATCTCATCCCTTGATCCCAGCAGAATCGGAAGAACGAACAATCCCAATGTGGATTATATCTTTCCCTGTCTAGCTCAATCCACTGCTCTTCGTACTTTGAATATTTTTCTATCATGCCCGACCAAGTAATCCTTGATTTTCTATGATCCACATGCCTTCCTTCATCGGATTGAGTCCTTGACGACGATCCCGCATAAACCATATTGACGAGAAACAGGTGTCCATCAATCTTCATCGGCTTCTTATCTTCAAACTTGATTCTTCCCTGCTCAACAGCCGATTGAATTTGTTGCCGAAAAACTTTGCATTCGTTGGTGTGATGTGATATCGTATTGTGCCACTTGCAATATCTTTTCTTCTTCAGTTCTTCGGCTAATGGAATCATGTGATTTCGGCAGAAGTTGTATCTGCTTCTCCTGTAACAGTAGATCAAAGGTTTTATCGGCTTTATTAATGTCAAAATCATACCGTTCTTCCTTGCCGATATCCTTGACCCACGGGCATGATACTGATTTCTTGTTCCTAGCCCATTCCGCCAATCCGACTTCAGCATCGGATCCTTCGTCTGAGTCGATGAATAACCTGTACTTGAGCTAATCGGTCAGTCAATTTGACCCTGCAATTGACAAGGAGATAGAAATATTAGATCAATGAGCTAATCGTTGGAAGCCGATCTGGACTCATCTCATCGGCCGATGCCGATATAAACTATAGCACTTATACACCGACTGGAAGCCGATGATGGCATGAACACAGTAACTAATAATGATAAACAAATATCAAACTAGCCGATTGGCCGAAAGAATACTTGAAAATCGGCTGTAGACTGATAAAATAAATAGGCAGAATGCGTAAATAAATGAATTGAATAAACTTCAGCCGATTGCAATAGTAATTGCTATCATCGCTCCAAAGGTGCTGCCCGCGCCCATGCCCAGGCCCTTGCTCGTGCCCGTGCTCGAGTCCTCGCCTGCTGCCGTGCCCGTGCCCGAGTCCACTCCTACTGTCTGTGCCCGGGCCCTGCTTGTGCCCGTGCCAGGTCCTTGCATGCTATTCGTGCCCGGTCTCTCGCTTGTGCTCACGCCCGGGTCCTCGCCACAGGGAAAAACCGAGATATGCGATTTCGTGCCGCCCTGACTTGGCAGCGATTTTCTAAACATGTTTGTGACAAATCGGCTGGATATAAAGATAACTTATCGGCTAAATATTCCGATAAACATTGCATAAACACCCATCGCTTATTAAGAGTAAAGTTATTACCAACAGTCTAGTAGATCGGACCCAACCGTTGCAGCACAGACTGATGATGATAACAAGACCTCGATGAGCCGATAGATCTAATGCGATCGTGATGTAAAATATGATAACTTATCGGCTATACATCCCGATAAGACGCTTGCTCAAAAAATATCAACCTAGCAGGAACGATTATCACTGGCAGTTTAGTAGGTCGGACCCAACCGATGCCAGCACAAACTGATGATAAATCGCTCCCAGTAAAGCCAATACGATCTGTGCACGCATGATGTGATATACCTAATCAATCTATGAGATCAAACTAAACTGATGTAGCCATAGACAGAATAAATATATCGTGGTAAGCCGTCCACTGTGAACCGGCTAGAATATCGGACTTAACCGAGGAAGTCCTAGCCGATGCGGTGCCAGGGTGACGAGACTTACCCTCTCGCAGGAGGTCGAACTTAACCGATGCAGCCCGGCTCGAGAAGCAAGAACCCGTCGAAGGGGTGGCGATGCACTGAAATTGTATGATCTGATTGATGTAATAGATTACAAAGCACCCGGCATACGTATTTATACCCAAGTTGATACGAGTCCTTATTGGACACGGTACACAATTTTGTATTTACAGAAGGAAACATTAACAGGACCCGACCGGACACGAGATCAGGTTTCCTAAAGATAAAATATTAACCTTTCTAATTAATAATCTTCCATACTGCGGTCTTCACGGCTCTTTGCTGGACCGGTTTCTTCTGAATCAACTTCCGTTAGTTAACTACAATTTCCTTCTTGACCGAATCTGATACAGAGCCATACCAAATTTGGCGTTAACAGGCTCCCACTCATAGTCGGACAGCAGTTCGGCAAGCTTTTCTCCACCACGCGAAGTGTTCATGGCGTCCAAGGGCTCAACTCCCACTCAAGATGCACATGACTACGCGATCAGCAAGAAGAAGAGGATCACCGACTGCGTGAGCAACAGGAAGAAGATGCTCGCAATGACAACTTGCGCAAAGCCAGGCGGACTACTCAACAAGAGATCCTCCAAACCCGAGTAGGCGACCACGACATCTTCGTGACCCCACAGCAGAATGTCGTGCCGCTGCCACATTGCTAGACACATTACAGTTCGGGCCCAACCACCAGGGCACCCTGACTATTGTGAGGATAAGGCAACGATGACCGCTGCGGTGCCAACAGCGACAACAATCGGGAGACACCCTTATTACCGTCGAACAAAGACAGCCACTGATACGGTGGTTTCATTTGCTTCAGTACGGGCGCGAGCAGCTGGCTCTGGTCAGTGTCACTCGAGTCACGTCATACGTCACTCGGCAATCCAAGTAATGACCGACGGCGGCACAATCATGATGACCACCGCAATAACCAGGATGCTAAGGACGATTACGGTGGGATCTCAGCCATGACAACAACGCTCGACGCCGAGAACGCGAGGAGGATGGAGCACCATCACCATGAGCAATTTGATCACCGTAGTCGGAGCCAGAGCCTCACCTTGATGAAGAGTACTAGCGTTCACACACAAGTTACAGCAAGTCGACTGCCATCTGGCTTCAAGCTAACTGGAATAGAGAAGTACGATGGGAAGACCAATCCAGAGTCCTTGCTCATAGTCTACACCTTGGCAATTCGTACGGCTGAAGGCGATCACAAGGCCATGGCTAATTACCTCCCAGTCGCCTTGGCTGACTCGGTGAGGACATGGCTGACAGGGTTTCCCAAGCGGTCAATCGGCTCCTGGGGAGAGCTCGGTGAATGTTCATTGCAAATTTCCAAGGAACCTATGAGAAGCCATCTTCCGAGGACGATTTATATCACTGCCACCAGAGGAAGAACGAGTCCCTCCGTGACTTCATCGAGCAGTTTTCCCAGAATAGGAATTCAATACCCAAGATCAAGATGAGGTTGTCATCATCACCTTCCGTAAGGGAGTCAGGGACAACCCCGTTCATCGCCAAGTTCACTCGGAAGGCTCCAAGTTCTGTCAAGGCTCTATTCGATATGACGAACAAATACGCCGACTCGGCTGACGTCGTTGCTAAAGCCCTGGATGACAAGAAGGATCCCAACAGAAAGGAACGGAAGGACACCGATGAAGCAGCCCCGACTAAAGTCCGACAATCGCAACGCAAGTCAGACAACGTTGTGGCAGTCATTGAACACAGCCGACCACGACCCCCGAGGACAGACGAATACCAAAAGTCATGAAACAGGCCTTGCCTTTCCACCCCAAAGGGGAAGCACGCAGCTAAAAACTGCTTCATGCTATGGAAGTTTGCTTCTGCATCAAACGTCTGGCGACAACACAGGACAAGGACAAGCCTGACTCGGGCATAGCCGGTGATTATCAAGATCCCCAGGCTGAGCTTAACCACATCTTCGGAGGGCCATCTGCATACGAGTCCAAGCGGGAAAATAGAAACTAATAGCCCGAGAGGTCAACTGGGTCTTGTCAGATGCCCCTCAATACCTGCGTTGGTTAGAGACAGCAATCACTTTTGACCGCGCGGATCACCCCGACCGAGTAACCCACCCAAGGTGTTATCCACTTGTCCTGGATCCGGTCATCAGAAGCATCAAATTGAAGAAGTTATCATCGATGGAGGAAGCGCTCTCAACATCTTGTTTGCCAAGACACTCGACGAGATGAAGATCCCCTCGATCCGCAGCTGCGGCCGAATACAGTTCCCGTCCTTGGGGTTAATCCCCAGCCTCTCTTCTACTCCACTCGGATAGATCACTCTGCCAGTTACTTTTGGCACATGGGAAATTTTCTGCATGAGAATATCTGCTTTGAGGTTGCCGACTTTGAGACCGCGTACCACGCCATACTTGGACGGCTGCACTAGCCAAATTTATGGCAGTGCCTCACTACACATTACATGGTGCTCAAGATGCCAGGACCAGCTGGAGTACTTTCTTTGCTCAGCAATGTCAAGCAAAGCCTTCACTTGGACAAGGAGAATTGCGAGCTTGGCCCAAACTCCCAGGAGCGACAGTTGGACGAACAATATCCGACTGGCTACAAAAGTGCAAATGAGGACGATCAAGTTCCAGCAAAGAAAAACAGCCATGTCGGGAATTTCAGCGGACTCAGAAATGAAGAAGATCCCCCTGGACCTTCTGACCCACCAAGATTGTGCTTGTCGGGACCGGACTGACCCCAAATAGGAAGACCCGCTCCATCACCTTCCTCCAGGCAACAGGGATAATTTGCTTGGAAACCTTCCAACATGCCTAGTGTACCAAGGAGGTGATCGAGCATTCCCCTCAACGTCAAGCCGGAAGCCAAACCAGTCAAGAAATGACTACGGCGCTTCGCACAAGACCACAAATGATGCAACGGGGTGCCTGATCTTCTGTTAGGTAAGGATAACTCTCGATTTGGTGGAGAAATCCGATACTCACGATCGGCTTCTGATCACCAAGACCCGAACGCTTGCAATCGCAGTACCACGTCTCCTCTCGTTATCAACCGTGCGCTGCCCAGTTGACCTCGCCACAAAGGCTAATCCCTGCATGAGAATCGGAGAACACAAGCAAGAACAAGGAAGATTGCAACTCAACTTACAGATGAATGATTATACTCTCGAAGTTGGGGTCTCACAAACCGATAAACGGCGAAACTGTTTAGAGACCGAATAATCTAACCAAAACCACCCTAAACGGCAGCGGTTACTGAATATATATTGATTAGGACGTCCTAGGTGAGAGTTTGCCCTGTGAGGTGCACTCCTCATGGGTTTAGCCCACGACACAATTACAAGCCCAAGGCCCAAAACAGACTCGGACTGGAAGAGGTACGTGTCTTGTTTTGATGATTCCGGGACAGCTTAGAGGAATTTTGACGTGAACCAAAACCATTTGAAAGTAGACTTCATAAGCTTGCCAACAAGTACTATTAGACCCTGTAACTCCTTCTGGATCAAAAGTTATGACCATTTGCAAGTTGACGTTTGTCTTCAGCCAAAGAAACTGAATAGGTCTCGAGAATAGGAGTTTACTCTGCACTTGTAGTCTCCACTTTAATATTTGGTTTCTTGAGCTATCTCCATGCGTCTTCTCCCAGGTTCCTAATAACAATAAAATCATCACAGAATTAAATAGCATCCATTCGTAGAAATTTCTGTGTAACCTAGACGTATTCATGTGCGATTAAGTTGATGGCATGTGCGCGGGTAATTGCGTCCTTGGATCTGTGGCACATTCTTTGTAACATGAGGAGGTTATAAATGTTATCTAAAAAGTGATGTCCTCGTCATCCCCCCCTCTTGATTTGGAGTCGTCCTTGACTCAAGGTCATCTTCTTCACCCAAGTAAGGCTTCAAATCAGCAACATTGAAAACATCACTCACACCATAATCTGCAGCAAATCAATCTTGTATGCATTATCATTTATCTTCGTAAGAACTTTAAAAGGACAGCAGCTCGAGACATTAAATTTTGACTTGCGCAAAGTAGGAAACCTATCCTTTCTTAAGTGTAACCAAACAAGATCACTGGGTTCAAAAAATAAACTCCTTTCTACCCCTTGACTGCCAGCAAGTTTATATACTTTGCATTTCAACGCTTCAATATTTTCCTAAGTGTACACAAATTCAGCCCGTGTCTTAGCATTAAAATTCACTTTCTAAAATGGCAAAGGCAACAAATCAATTAGAGCGCGAGGTCTTCATTGCAAATTTCCAAGGAACATATGAGAGGCCTTCTTCTGAGTATGACTGATACCAATGCATCAAAGTAAAGAATGAGTCTCTGCGCGATATCATCAAGAGTTTCTGAGAAGAGAAAACTCGATCCAAAGATCAAAGACGAAGGTTGTCATCGTGCCTTCCAAGGGGGGGATAATTTTTGTAAGGGTTATTTTTTCCGGTTCATTGCCAAGTTCACTGCGGAAGCCTCCGGCTTTTGTCAAGCTCTATTTTGATATGGCCAACAAATACAGATTTGCCGATGCGGTCGCTGAGGCCCTGGACGAACAAGAAGGAGCCCTGATAGAAGGACAAAAAAGATACGATGATGCAGTACAGACCCAGTTGGCAACCACAAGCGCAAAGTCGACAGCGTCGTAGCAAGCTGTGCCGAGCACAGTCGAGCCGCATCCTCAAGGTATAGATGACTACCAGAAAGTCATAATGGGCCATGCCCTTTCCACCAAAAGGGAAACACACAGCTAAAGATCATGCTCATGCTCAAGAAGTTCGCTTCTCCGACTGCGGACATCAATGTCTGGCGACAACAAGAACAAGACAAGCCAGACTCTGACGTAGCCGGTGACTATCAAGATCCCAGGCTAAGACTCACCACGATCTTCAGAGGGCCGTTTGCCTATGAGTCCAAGAGAAGACAGAAGCTAACATCCTGGGGAGTCAAACTCGGTCTCAACAGACGTCCCAATACTGCGCTGGTTTTAGAGACGACAATCACTTTGACCGCGCAAATCATATAACCGAGTCAACAACATCCTGGCATTAGTCCACTTTGTCTGGATTCGGTTATCAAAAGTATTAAGCTGAAGAAGTATCTCATCGATGGATGAAGTGCTCTCACATATGTTCACCAAGATGCTCGATGAGATGAAATTCCTCAATCCGAGCTGAGGCTGAGTTATACGCGCCCTTCCATGGGGTAATCCCAGCCTCTCTTCCCACTCACTCAGACAGATCCTCTGCCAGTCACCTTGGCATGTGGGAGAATTTCCACACCGAGAATATCTGCGTCGATGGTTGCTTGACTTCGAGACCGTAATCACGCATGAATCGGACGGTCAGCACTAGCCAAGTCATGCGTGCCTCATTACAACATGGTACTCGATACTAGGACTAGCGGAGTATTTTCCTGTTGTATGTCAACAAGCCTTCACCTGCGACAGGAGAGCTGTGTGGCGCCCAATCTCAAGAAGTGGAGCAGTTGGGCGGAAACACATCTGACTAGCCGCAACAACTGCAAATGAGGATGGCCAAGTTTCGGTGAAAAAAGCAACCAAGCCAGAATTTCAGCGGATTTGGAACAAGAAGATCCCTGGACCTTTGACCCCTCCAAGACTGTGCTCGTCAGGACCGGACTTGACCCAAATAGGAAGACGCGCTCGGTCACTTCCTCCAGGCGAACAGGGATATATTTGCTTGGAACCTTCTGACATTCCTAGTGTACGAAGGAGGGAGATCGAGCATTCCCCTCACGTCAAGCTGGAGCCAAAACCGGTCAAAACACAGGTTGCAGCGCTTCGCATAGGACAGTAAAGATGCTATTCGGGAGGAGATACCAAACTCTTGCAACCGGTTCATCAGAGAGATCTACCACCCGAGATTGCTAGAAAACCCAGTCTGGTCAGAAGAAGAACGGTAAATGGAGCCATGTGTGTCGACTACACCGAAATTTGAAGAAAGCATGCCCCAAGGATCCATTTGGCTCATACCGAGAATAATCAGGTGGATGATATCAACCGCGGGTAGTGAGTTACTCAGTTTCTCGACTGTTACTTGGGGATATCATCAATCTACCTGAAGGAGGAGGATTGCCTAAAAAGACTTCTTTCATCACGCATTTGGAGCTATTGCTATGTCACTATGCTTTCAGGATGAAAAACGTAGCGCAACTATCAATGTATCTAGCGAAATGTCTGCACACTCAACTCAGGCGCAACCATGGCAAGGCGTATGTCGATGACGTGGTAATCAAGACAAAGTCAAGGAAAAGACCTTATTGTTGACTTGGAGGAAAACTTTCCAAAGCCTTCGGAGATTCAGATGAAGTTGAACTTGAAAAAGTGCTCTTCAGAGTACCGTTTTTTTCGGGGAATATTACTCGGGGGGGGCTTCATCATATCACACAGAGCTCGAGGCTAATCCAGAGAAGTCAACGCTATCATGAACATGGCACCCTCGACTAGCTAGAAGGAACGTGCAGAGCTGACTGGCTGTCATGGCGGCACTCAGCGATTGTGTTTCACGACTACCGGCGAACGGGCATGCCTTTTCAAATTACGGAAGAAACCGACAATTTTCAATGGACACTCAGAGCCTAAAACAAAGCCTTCGAAAACTTCATGAAGTTTTACTCACTCACCACTGTATTGGCATCAACCTATGCCCTAGAACCACTTATGTTCATCTAGCGGCAAACCACTCAGGTAGTCAGCACAGGCGTGTTGGTAATAGAGAGGGCAGAGCCACTGAGGGCACATACAAAAGGTACATAGGCCAGTCTACTCATCAGTGAAAGTCCTAGCTGACTCTAAGATAAATATTCCCAAGTCAGAAGCTGCTCTATGGTTTACTCTAACTGTCTAGAAGTTGGTGCATTATTCCAGTCGCATCAAAGTCACAATTGTCACATCGTATCTACTCAGAGGGACATCCTACACAATTGCGAGGCCATGGCAGAATTGCTAAATGGAGTGCATCGAGCTGATGACATTGAATTTGCCTTTCAACCTCGGACAGCAATCAAGTCACAGGCACTGGCCGATTTGTAGCCGAGTGATGGAGATTCAGACGGCTGCACACCACAGACAGGAATAGAATACTGGACGGATGTATACTTCGACAGGGCTCTCATGGGATCGGTGGAGCAGGGCCGGCGTTGTTTGACGTTCACCACTGGGGTATTGAAGCATCTCCTGTATCACTTTCCAGCATCCCAAAACGTCGCCGAGTATGAAAATGCATTCATCCACGGGACCGCATCACCATATCACTCAGCATCCGCCGACTGCTAGTACGCAGGATTCTCAACTCGTAGTCAACCAGGTCATGAAAGACTGGACGGTCTTGACCGACAACATTGGTGTTCATATTGTCAGAACTACGAAAGCTAGAAAACAAGTTTGACGGGTTGGAGATCACACATGTGCTGCGCCAATATATCGAAGCTGCCAGACAAGTTACCAACATGGGATCCAAATGAGAAGTGGTCCCAACTAGAATCTTTTGTGAGTAATTTATTGAGCCGTCAATCAAGAAAAACCATTACTCGAGCAGTGGGGCTGAACCTACCCTGGCAACAAATGACAATACTAATATCTTTCAAGATTGGCGACCTCCCAATCATCATGTCCCTCTTGGAAGACGAGCTCTAGAAGATCGCACACGAGGTCCAGCGGTGATCAAACGTCGAAGTAAAAGTTTCTCCGTAAGTCAGTGAGGACCTTATCGAAGAAGCGTATCGGAGGCTCATACGCTCATGCGTCACTCCTGAGGGGCAAGCATATCGTGTAGTCCATCAAAACTCAGGTATCTATGGCAACCATGCTACATCAAGAACGTTATCGAAAAGGCTTATAGACAAGGTTTCTTCTGGTCGACTATGTAATCGCTAAAGACATAGTCGAACATGTGAGGGATGCTAGTTCTTGCCTGACAAACACATCTTTAGCTCAAGAACTACAACATACCAATCTCTTGGTCCCTTTGCAGTGTTTGGGCTTGACATGTCGGGCATTCAAAAAAGCGCCAGGAGGGTTCACACACTGTTCTCGCAGTGGGACAATTCACAAAGTACACCTCACTACATATTGGGTAAAAATCCATGACAGTGGTACTCAGCTTACATGGTTAGCCAAAATTGCCTTGAGAAAAAAAATTTCCACTGACATGATTTGCTAAAGAGTCTTAATTTCTAAGAAATATACACTCGGGAAAGACTTAAAAGTTTAAAGATCTTTGATATAGGTTTAATCTGTTTCACAATTAAGCACAAAGTGAGGGCTACACCTAATAGGTGCGCCTACTCAGTGTACGCTATTCATATTTTTCTATGAAGCCCTCCATAGCCTTGTTGCAAACTGATATGAAGCAACTTGGAGAAGAGGTACTCGACAATGGTATCATGAGCAAAGCACTCGAGAAATCTTCACCAAGGAGGATGAGCACTCAGCACAGTTGTGACTCAACTATGAACGTCTCAAAGGCTACTGTGGAGGCCATGGGTCCTGGTACCTCATGAGGCTTTCTGGCACTCGGACAGACGATAGCCCAATCCTGTAATTAGGGATTGTCACACCCTAAAAATCGCTTTAATTAAAAATTGTTTTTGGGTAAATTGAAATACAAGAATATGCTAAAAAAAATTTTGTTTGAGAAACGTGGTTTGAATAAAATTTTGAATTTCCAATATTAAAAACCCAAGTTGAAAATTTTAAAATAAATACTTGGATCTTTTATATTCCAAGTTTTGGCGAATATTTTAAGTTTTAAGTATTTATAATTTCAAACTCTATGTGTTTCGTGATGGCATTTATTTTGTTAAATTCCCCATGATTTAATAAACTCTCTGAAATTTTCTCAGATTTTTTGAAGCTTCAAATTAATTTTAATGCTATAAAGATCACTAATGTGATTAAATAAATATAAATAAATTCCTTTTCCTTTCCCCTGTTCGGGTCGTTCCTGATTCAGTCCTTTGAAGTTTGCCCATTCGCCTCGAACTCCGTGGAATATATTCCTCAGATATCCTAAAACTGCTTTGTCTCCCCAATCCCAAATAAATATTCTGATTCCCCAAATATTCTAATTTCCCGAACCCTGCAAAGTATTCTTGTTTTCGATTCCGAAAAATGTTCCAATATTCCATTAATCTTAAGTATTCCTTATTGCTCGACCTTCGCAAGACACTTTCGAGTTTCCAATCTTGAAATATTTTGATATTTAATTCCCTAAAAATATCCTTCGTGAAATATCTCTGTTGTCCGAACACCACGAACATACTCCACTTCCTAATTCCCACCAAATATTATCCGTATCAAAAATGTCTCAAAATTCAAATGTTCTAGTCTTTCAATCCCATGAAATACCCCCAATTCTCCCGAGTTCCTAATAGTATATATTTATAAAAATATATATGTATACCCGATATTGACCCATTTCGATGTTCCAAATATTCCCCACAAGTTCAATAAAAATATATTCCTCGAATTCCTCAAATCCTCCTAAAATTCCAAATTTTCCCAAATTTGGAATTTTGCCAGAAAACCCCTCTCTTTCTTCTTTTTCCCCACTTTTCTTTTATTTTTTCCTTTTCTTTTTCTCTGTTCTCTTTCTCCTGTTCATCTTTCTTTCTCTGGACCTCTCTCTCTCTCTCACTCGGATGGCCAGCCCGAGCCTGCCTGCCCACCGCGCTCTGTCGGCACCCTGGCTGCGCCCCCTCCCTCGGCTGCACTCCTCTCCGGGCTCGGCCCACGCACCCTGGCCCCGGCCCACGTCGCCATGCTCCTACTCACCACCACGTTCTTGCACATGCCGCCACTTTTCTCGGCCACGTCACGCCTCGCCCGGCCACGTCTTCGTCTCGCGAGCTCATAAATGGAACCCCCTTGCCTCTCTGTCCATTTTCCCTCATCTAGCCAAGCTTGCGCACCCCCTAGCTCGCCTCCCCAGAGCACCGAGCGCCATGCCATGCGCGCCACCAGCGGACTCGCCGCCATGGGGAGCCTCTCAGCTGCCTCCCTCTTCTGTCCCCGACGCCTAAAGCCACCTGCCTAGCTTCGCCTGCCATTGCCTACGCCATCCAGGGCCGCCCGCCGAGCCCGCCCCATCTCTCTGCACACGTCGCCCTCGCCCGTGCGCCTGCAGCACCGCCACTTGGCTGCAGTCGTTGGCGTCTTTGCTGCCCAAGGTGAGCATCCTCCTTGGTGCTGCCCCTTCCCCGAAGCCACGCGCCTTGCAAGTCGACCTAAGCCGCCCTGCTCCCTTGCTGTTGCCAGCACGCCGCCGCCATGCCTTGCCTGCGTGCACCGTAACCTTGCTTTTTGCTGGTGCCCATGCTGCCGATCTAGACGCCGTCGTCGCGCCGTGGATCATCGTTTCCGTCGCCTGCTCCAACTGCCGGTCGCTGCGTTGTCAAACATCGTCGTAGTCCTCTACGCCTCTCGCCGCTGCCGTTTCATCGCCGTCGGCAAGGGCGCACGTCGACGCGGTCATCGTCGCCATCTTCACCTGCCGCCTCGGCTGCTCCTTCCCCTGCCCGCCGTGCGGCTGCTCACACAGACCTGCGCCGCCCCTCTGCTGCTCCTGTGCGCCGTCCCCTGTCCGTTGAAACGCCTTTGCCGCGGTAGGCCGTCACCACTAGAGACACCACCGACGTTGCCCACTGCGCCATTCTCCGCTGCTGGTGAGCACCATGCCACCTACCTGTCCTCCCCTATTCGTCGTCGCCGTTGTCGTATGCCCTGGTGCCTAGCTCCTCTTCCCTGTCGCCGCTTGTCACCGTCGTCGCGTGGTCCTACTATGCCCGCCGCTGGTCGTCGCGCTCTGTTCGATCCCATTGTCTTATCGTTACGCCGTCGTCCCGGCCGCACGAGCCGTAGTCACCGTCTCTGTGATCCAGTGCGCCGTGAGCGTCTCGGCCCGTGTCGCTCTCGTCAACTCCCTACTCTGCTCTGTGTTATCATCGCATCGTCGCCTTCATCTACACCCTGAGCCCGTCTGTCTCTCCACTTTGCTGGTGCGCCGCCATCGTCCATCATCATCCACCACGTCGCGGTCAATCACCGTCGTTGCCACAGCTAATCAGTTGTCGCTATCCCTAGTCGTTTTTCCCATGTTGCCACTTGTGGCCGATGTCCAATGCCGTGCTACTGTCAAACATCATCCCGGTGCCACGTCTCTACCACTTAGCCCATCGTCTGCCGAACGCGTGGCCAAGCCTCTCTACGTGTTGCCACGACAGGAGTTGACGCGTGTCACCATCGTGCGGGCCACCTCCTGTGTCTCCTTCCTCCGCGAACGATGTGTGGATCCTCTCTATAGCAAGTAGGCCCATAAACTACGATCTATCGATCCCGTCCATAGAATTCTCAAAAACTCAATCTAGCCGTCCAAGACACATAAAATCTCGTCCGATCCTGACCGAAGGATTTCTCCGAGATTTACCCTACCGTTGGATCGTCCCAATCCAACCGTCTGGAGTTACTAGATCCACATAAAAATGCCGAACCAATCTCAGCCATTTAAATCCATCCAGATCAAATCCCAACCATTGACTCTTTTAATCCGCCAGCAGTGCATTGTCAGCCCTAGCCCAATCCACCACTCCAGCTATTCCTCGAACTTGTGAGCCATGACAGTGCCACTCTTCCTCCAGTGCCAAAAATAATTCTTTATTTATCCGAGAGAATATTCAGAGAATATTCTTTTCCAATTCTTTCGGAATTTATTCTGAATTCGATTTTCCGGAAAGCCATACCTTTTTCGTTCAAACTCCGATTCGACGTTTTCTTCCCTAAATTCATCTAAATCATTCGCTTTACTTGTTTATGTAATTTTTATGTACTGTTTATTTGGAGTTTCTTAGGGTTTTTATCATTTTGCCTGTAGTCGCTTATAATCCCGTTTCGAAGGACCGCGGAGTCTACGAAAGAGATTCGGAAGAGCAAATCGAAGACGTTTTGTTGCAAGGCAAGTCACACATTCATCCTTGAGCATGTTGCCTACTTTGTGAAACATTTTACGATTTATAAATAAATTGCATGTTTTGCCAATTACGTGAATATGGAACAACCTATCCGCTTGCTTGAGACCTGTTTATTTCTATCCATCATTGATAACTTTGGGTGATAATCTGACTAGTTATGTCTCATTGGATACTTGGCTAGATATAGGACCTGCTTAGCCATGCTTAGTACCACTAGACCACTGAAGGATAATCACATTATTTCTATTTGGTAACCTGATGAGCCACGTGTTCAATATGTTTGACCATGGTGATTGTTGTAACTAATCAACTAAAACGTGATCTAATGGTGGGCTGTGGGTGCATGGTTTTGCTAGTCGCACCCTATGGTAGTTAAGGACCGGTTCGCAGGAATCACTTGAGCAGATTTCCGTACAACCACAAGCTAGCGTGGGCAACGGATGGGCTTGTTGCGTCTCTTCTCCCTTCTCCTAGGCACGATGATGAGGTGTGGACGTGATGGTGTTGGTCGGCCCAGGGTAGGTTTTGATCGGCTTTCGGATCCATCGTGGTGCAAGGGGGAAGCCTGGCCAATATGGGGTGTCCTATTGGTAGGTGCAACCTCAGCATGGTGTGGATGGTTTGGGAGAGGTTGCATGAATGGTCCAGTCACGGCCCCTTCACCGTGGGTTACGGGCATGTGGAACACGTGCGGGCTGTGTCTTTGTGGTAAAGATGTACATCTCTGATCAGAGTAAATCTATTCGAATAGCTGTGCCCGGCGTTATGGGCGATTGGTCAAGACTCACGTGATTAGGCTCACCCTTAATTAACTTGACTTAATGGAACTGGTTATAGTTCATGGAATGGTTTGGCCTGATCAACGTGGTGTAGTGTTGTTCAGTGATGGATAATACTGATTAAAAACAACTGTTTTACCTGTTTTATAACTACTACTGTTTACCACTACTTTTACGCAAATGAGCCACCAGCCTCCCATTGAAATCCTGTGCACAAATGTATCATTGGTGTGGCTTAATGAGTACGGTGGGTGGTACTCAGTCTTGCTATGTCCCCCTTTTCAGAAGTGAAGACCATTCGTGTCGAAGTTGAGTTTAGAAGACCTTGGCTTATACCCCAGTTGAGCTTGCCTGTGGTGTGGAGCTGAAGTCACGCTAGTTTCGCCTTTTCGGTGCTGTTTTCTTCCGTGTGAGGACTAAGTGCCTCTTCTGTAAGTATTTACACTTTATTTGACGTTTGGATCTGTTTATGATTTGTCATTTGTGTACCCTGGCTTGATTCCTGGACAGGGATTTTAATACACAAAATAGTCTAGAAATTGACTAAATTTCTGGGCATGACAGGGATGCAACAGGACTCAGTGAATATTACCTTGTACGATAAGGAAAGGATATAGTCCTAGTTGGGTATGTTATATTCCTAGAAGGAAATCCCTTGGTCAAGTCCGACTGGGATTCCTACCTTGTAACCTTGCCTCCTCGGTATATAAGGGAAAGCAATGAGCCCCCTGAGGCAAGAGAAGAACATCATAGACAATCTCACCAGAGAAAAAAAGAAACCTCAAAGCAATACACAAACAGCTGGAAGTAGGTATTACCTCAGCTTGGTGCCTAAACTAGGATAAATTGTCTCGTATTTCCTTTACAGTTCATCAAGTTTGGGTTCATGATAGCCCCATATTATTATGCCGATATAAAACATCGACAATTTATGTATAAAAGGAGTACAAAACTCAGGTATAGAAAGACGTAGCTATTTTATTTCCATGAGTTGTTGATTAGGACGTCGTCTTTGTCTTCTGTCGGTAGGAGCCCAGACGTGTCACCTTAGGCGATAATGAACGGCCCTTCCCAAAAGGGAGATAATTATGCTTGTCTTTGGTGGTTTTGATGTTTGTCAAAATGAGATCTTCCACCAAAAGGTGTGGCCACGAACATTCTGACTATGATAATGACTCAGGCCTTGAAGATACCTTGCCAACTGGATAGTTGCAATGTCCCTTGCTTCCTCCAACTGATCTAGTTTGACCAGTTAGTCTTCAGTTGATTTTGCATCTGAGTGGGTCCGAACTCGTGGTGAGCCAAACTCCAACTTGGTTGGTAACACAGCCTCAGCACCATAGACTAGGAAGAAAGGGGATTGCCCTGTCGTCTACTGACCATGGTTTTAAAGACCAGAGAACAGATGGAAGCTCTTGCACCCACTGCCTGCATATGGTTGTCGTCGGTCAAACACCTAGTCTTGATACCTTGTAAGACATGCCATGGGCATGCTAACCTGCATTGCTTTGTGGTGTGCCATAGAAGCATAACAGATCTTGATATCGAAGTCATCATAGAAATCATGAAAAGCCGTTAGTGAACTGAGTGACGTTGTCCGTTATAATCGGTTGGGGACTCCAAATCGATATACAATACTCATGATGAAGTATTTTGCCCTGCCGGCTGTTATGGTAGCAACGGGTTTTGCCTCAATCACTTGTGAATTGTCCACTGTGATGAACAAGTGTGTGAACCTCCTGGTGCTTGTTGAATGGCCAACCATGTCAAGCCCCAAACTGTAAAGGGCAAGAGATTGGAATTGTTTATAGTTCTTGAGCTAGAAGATGTGTTTGCCGTGCAAAGAACTGACATCCCTCACATGCCCGAACTATTTCTTTGGCATCTGTAACCGTAGTCAGCCAAAAGAACCCTTGCTTGTAAGCCTTTCTGACTAACGTCCTTAATGCAGCGTGGTTGCCACAGATGCCCGAGTGGATGGACTACAGTATCTGCTTGCCCTCCTCAAATGTGACGCAGTGCCTAAGGACTCCGGATGCACTTCAACGATAGAGATCTTCTCCGACTACAAGGAAACACTTGCTTCGACGTTTGATCCGCTCGGCCTCACTGTGATCTTCTGGGAGCTCGTCTTCCAACAGGAAATTGAAAATTGGAATCCGCCAATCTTGAGAAATAATTAGTACTTCATTTGTTGCCGGGATAGGTTCAGCCCCCGACTGCTCAAGCATAGCCTTCTTCTTGACTAACGGTTCCAATAATTGCTCGACAAAAACTCCGGTCGAGACCACTTCTCATTTGGATCCCATGTTGGCTAGCTCATCTACAGCTTCATTGTATTGGCACAGGACCTGTGTAATCTCTAGTCCGTCAAATTTGTTTTCCAGCTTTCGTACCTCCTAACGGTAAGCCGCCATGTTGCCATCTAGACACGTCCAGTCTTTCATGACCTAGTTCACCACAAGTTGAGAATCCCCATGCACTACCAGTCAGCGAATGCCAAGTGATATGGTGATGCGGAGCCCGTGGATGAGTGCCTCATACTCGGCGATGTTGTGCGCTGCTGGAAACTGTATCTAAAGGACATATTTTAGTTTTTCTCTGATGAGTGACGTTAGGCAATGCCAGCCCCTGTTCCACCAATCCGCGGAGAGCTGTCAAAGTACATTATCCAGTATTCAAGCTTGTCCATTGGTGTAGCTGTCTGAACCTCTGTCCACTCGGCTATGAAGTCGGCAAGTGCTTGTGACTTGATTGCTGTCCGAGATTGAAAAACAATATCAAATGCCATTAGCTCGAGCACTCATTTAGCGATTTTGCCTGTGGCCTCGCGATTGTGTAGGATGTCTCCAAGTGGATACGATGTGACGATTGCAACTTGATGCAACTAGAAATAGTGCACCAACTTTCGAATAGTTATAAGTAAACCATAGAGCAGCTTCTGGACTTGGGGATATCTTATCTTAGAGTCTCCTAGGACCTCGTTGACAAAGTAGACTGGCCTCTATACTTTTTGTATATGCCCAGGATCTGCCCGCTCTATGACCAGCACTGTGTTGACTACCTGAGAGGTTGCCATCAGATACAACATGAGTGGTTCTTGGGGCATAGGTGATGCCAACACGGGTGGTGATGTGAGAAACTTCTTGAAGTCTTCGAAGGCTTGCTGGGCTTTTGGCGTCCATTGAAAATTGTCGACTTTTTGCAGTAATTTGAAAAAGGGCATGCCCCATTTGCCAAGTCAGGAAATGAATCGGCTGAGTGCCGCCATGCAGCCAGTTAGCTTCTGCACATTCTTCTAGCTAGTCGGGGGTGCCATGTTCATGATAGCATTGAATTTCTCTGGATTAGCCTCGATGCCTCGCTGTGATATGATGAAGCCAAGTAATTTTTCCGAAGGTACCTCAAAGACGCATTTTTCTAGGTTCAACTTCATCTTGAATCTTCGAAGACTTTGAAATGTTTCTTGTAAGTCAGTGATGAGGCCTTCCTTGACTTTGGTCTTGATTACCACGTCATCGACATACGCCTCCACATTGCACCCAAGTTGAGTGTAAAGACACCGCTGGATAGCATGTTGGTACATTGCGCCAGTGTTTTTCAGGCCGAATGGCATAGTGACGTAGCAGTATCCACCGAATGGCGTCATAAAAGAAGTCTTTAGGCAGTCCTCCTTTAAGTTGATTTGATGATATCCCGAGTAACAATCGAGAAAACTGAGCAACTCGCACCCCGCAGTGGAGTCGACTACCTGATCTATCCTGGGTAGACCAAATGGATCCTTGGGGCACGCCTTATTTAAGTCAGTGTAGTCGACACACATGTGCAATTTACCGCTCTTCTTCTAGACCAGAACTGGGTTTGCCAGCCAATCCGGGTGATAGACCTCTTTGATGAACCCGGCTACAAGGAGTTTGGTTATCTCCTCCTGAATAGCATCTTTGCGGTCTTGTGCGAAGCACCGTGGTCGTTGTTTAACTAGTTTGGCGTCTGGCTTGATGTTGAGGGAATGCTCGATCACCTCCCTTGGTACACCAGGCATGTTGGAAGGTTTCCAAGCGAATATATCTATGTTCGCCTGGAGGAAGGTGACGAGCGTGTCTTCCTATTTGGGGTCGAGTTGGATCCCGACAAGCGTAGTCTTGGTGGGGTCGGAAGGGTCTAGAGGGATCTTCTTTGTATCTGAATCCGCCGAAATTCCTGACTTAGTTGTTTTCCTCGCCGGAACTTGATCATCCTCGTTTATAGGTGTCGCCGCTAGTCGGATATTGTTTCATCCAACTACTGCCTCTTGAGACTGGGCCAACTCGCAGCTCTCTTTGTCATAGGTGAAGGCTTGCTTAACATCACTGCGCAAGGAAAGTACTCCGGCTGGTCCTGGCATCTTGAGCACCATGTATGTATAATGAGGCACCACCATGAACTTGGCTAGTGCAGGCCGTCTGAGTATGGCGTGATACGCGGTCTTGAAGTCGGCAACCTCGAAGCAGATGTTCTCAGTGCGGAAATTCTCCCGCGTGCCAAAAGTAACTGGCAAAGTGATCTATCTGAGTGGATTGGAAGAGAGGTCGGGGATTACCCCGTGGAAGGGAGCAGTACTTGGCAGTAGTTCGGATCGAGGGATCTTCATCTCGTTGAGTGTTTTGGCGAACAATATGTTGAGAGCACTTACTCTATCGACGAGAACCTTCTTCAACTTGATACTCCTGATGATCAAATCTAGGACAAGTGGGTAATGCCCTGGATGCATGACTCGGTCGGGGTGGTCTGCCTGGTCCAATGTGATTGTCGTCTCTGACCAGCATAGGTATTGGGGGGCATCTGTCGAGACCGATTTAACTTCTCGGGTTGTTAGCTTTTGTTTTCTCTTGGACTCGTATGCAGACGGCCCTCCGAAGATGTGATTGAGCTCAGCCTGGGGATCTTGGTAGTCACTGGCTGTGCCCGAATCTGTCTTGTCCTTGTCTTTGGCATCGCCAGATGCTAATGTTTGCTCCGAAGCGAACTTTTTGAGCATGAAACAGTTCTTAGCCACATGCTTCCCCTTTGGGTGGAAAGGGCATGGCCCGTTCATGACCTTTTGGTAATCATCCATCCTTGAGGGTCGTGGCCAACTACGTTCAACGGCCGCTACGACGTTGTCCGACTTACAGTTGTGACTGCTAGACTTAGTCGGAGCTATATCGTCTATGTCTTTCTTTTCCTTTTGTCAGGGCTCCTTGTCTTCCAGGGCCTCGGCAACAGCGTCAGCCGAGTCGACTTATTTGTTGGCCATGTCGAATAGAGCCTTGATAGAACTCGGAGGCTTCCAAGTGAACTTGGCAATAAACGGGGTGTCCTTAACTCCCTTGCGGAAGGTAGCGATGACAACCTCGTCCTTGATCTTTGGTATCGAGTTTCTTTTCTTGGAAAACCTCTTGATGAAGTCACGGAGGGACATGTTCTTCCTTTGGTGACATTGATATAAGTCATACTCGGAAGATGGCCTTTTGTATGTTTCTTGGAAGTTGGCAATGAAACGCTCTCAGAGTTCTCCCCAGGAGCCGATTGATCGCTTGGGAAGGCCGGTTAACCATGTTCTCGCCGAGTCAGCTAAGGCAATTGGGAGATAGTTAGCCATGGCCTTATGATCGCCTCCGGCTGCACGGATCGCCAAAGTGTAGACCATGAGCCAGGACTCGGGGTTGGTCTTCCCATCGTACTTCTTCATTCCAGTCGGCTTGAAGCCCGATGGCCAGTCGACTTGTTGTAGCTTGTGGGTGAACGCTGGTAATCCTTCATCCGCATGAGGGCTCTGACTTAGGCTAGGGTGATGAAATCGCTCATGGTGGAGGCCAAAGCGCTCGTGCTCATCTTCCAATCGGTGGCACTAGTCTTCCTCGCGCTCTCGGCGTCGGGCATTGATGTCGTGGCGGAGATCCCACCATAGTCATCCTCGGGCATCCTGGTTGTCACGGCAGTCATCATGATGCCGCCTTCGATCATTGTTTTGATAGCCGAGTGACGTATGATGGGACTCCGAGCAATGCCGATTAGGGCCTACTGCGCGGCGCCATGCTGAGGCAGATGAAATCGCCACATCTGAACCCGTCTTGTTCGACGGCATTAGGGTGCCTCTAGATTGTTGTCGCTGCTAACAAGCCACAGCGGTGATCATTGCTTTGATCCTTGCGATGGTCGGGGTAGCCTGGTGGTCGGGCCCGAACTGCAAGGTGTCGAGTAATGTGGCAGCGGCAACGATGTTCTGTTGTGGGGTCACGAATACGTTATGGTCTCTTACTCGGGTTTGGAGGATCTCCTATTGTGTAGTCCGCCCAGCCTTGCGCAGGTTGTCATTACGAGCGTCGCGCTTGGCCTGCAAGCGTCATGCATCTTCCTCTTGTTGTTCACGCAATTCGCAAGCCTCATCCTCTTGCTGATCACGTAGTCGGCGTGCATCTTGAGTGGGAGTTGAGCCCTTGGACATCATGAAGACTTCGCGTGGTGGGGAGAAGCTTGCCGAGCTGCTGTCTGACTGGGAGTCGGAGTCAGAGTAGTTGAGGGGAGTAATTACAACTCCAATCTCCCTAGATCCGATCTTGAGCGGCTCTGGGCCATATCCGAGTCGAACCTTGGGGGATTGGATGTGCCGCGTCGGAGTGAGATTGAAATTGTCTGCGGCATTGTTGAGTCCAAACGGGAGATTGACGATCTCCTCCTCTCTTAGCCCGATCTCGGCTAGCTCGAGGCAGAGTTTGAGTCAAACACCGAAAGAAAGAGCTGTCCCGAGACTCACAAATCTTGAGGATTGCCATAGCACGTAATCGAAGATTACTGTAGCGTTGATTAGGCCGACTGGTGTGGAGTCGGCTTGGTTTCTAGCCGATCGGATCAAGTCCAAGTCGGACAGGGTGAGGTCGCCGAATTTGTCGGCGACGAAGTCGAGTCTCCCGAAGCTGAACTGCCCAGGGAAGAACTTAACACCGTCGACTCCGGTGGTTGGATCCATCAGGCTTAATGAAGATGATCTCAACAAAGCCCCTACCTGGAGCGCCAACTGTCGATGTTTTGTATCGGCAATAATAATATGGGGCTACTCGTGGGACCTAAACTTGATGGATTGCAAAGGAACACGAAACAATTTATACTAGTTCAAGCCCTCAAGGTGAGGTAATACCCTACTTCCAGCTGTTGTGTATTGCCTTTGAGGTTTCACTGGTGAGATTCTATTCTCTCCCCCAGGGGGCTCCTTGCCTCTCCTTATATACTGAGAAGGCAAGGTTATAAGGTAGGAATCTGTTAACGCCAAAATTTGGTACGGGTCGTTACCATGTTCGGTTAAGGAAAGAAGCGATATCAGCCATTGGAAACTAATCCGGAAGAGTCCGAGCTTGGGAAGGAATCGTGAAGACCACGTTATGGCAGTTATTTATCTTATCTATTAGATAGTTTTATCTTTTAGGAAACCTGATCTCTTGTCCGATCAGGTCTGTTAGTTTTCCTTTTCTAGTTAGGAAAGTCCTGTTTCGTGTCCTATAAGGACTCTTGTAACTCGGGGTATATATACGTATGCCCGGGGACCTTGTAATCTATCAATCGATCAATTAAACTTCGGCGCATCGCCAACCTTTCGACGGGTTCTTGCTTCTCGAGCGGGGCTGCATCGGTTAGGTCCGAACTCCTGCGAGAGGGTAAGACTCGTCACCCCTTACCCAGGTGTATCTGCCCTGTCTACGGCTGCATCGGTTCGGTCCGACCTCTTAGGCCGATCAGGTATACCACATCACGCGTGCGTAGATCTTATCAGCTTACTGGGAGTAGCTTATCGTCAGTTTGTGCTGCATCGGTTGGGTCCGACCTACTAAACTGTCGCGATAAGTTTCTCCTGCTAGGTTGATGGTTTTTGCGTAAGCGTCTTATCGGAATGTATAGCCGGTAAGTTATTTTCATCACAATCGCATTATATCTATCGGCTTGTTGAGGTTCCTTTACTATTATCGATCTGTGCTGCATCAGTTAGGTCTGAACTACTAGATCGATAATAATAGATTTATCCTTGTCGGGCCGATCGGTGTATATGCGACGTTCTATCGGAGTGCTTAGCCGATAGGTTATCTTTTTATAAAGCCGACTGTATTATCCATACTGTTTGTCATCTATATTATCATCGGTTTTCTAGCCGATGCACATGTGTTTCCTTGGCAGTCGGCTGGCTTATTATTCTGCCTATCTATTTTATCATCGGCTTCTAGCCGATGCACATGTTATACTAACAGCTTATCCATTTATCTATAGCGTTATCGGTTTCCTAGCCGATACACAGGTGCCATCGGCCATCGGCTACAAGGAGCCTACATCAGACCGTATCGGCCGATAGCCGATGTGCAATTGCTGCTGACCCGAGTACGAGCACAAGCGAGGACCCGGGAGCGAGAACCCGAGCACGGGCACGAGACCCGAACGCGAGTACAGGCGAGGGCCCGGGCACGAGCATAACGGCGATCGGCTGGAAGGAATCCGTATCGGCTTACTGGCTGATTGGATCAGTAATCAAATTTCTTCATCTCCTTGTCAATTGCGGGGTCAAATTGACTGGCACGCCTACGAACCTCAAATATTTTAGGACCTGCACTAGAGCTAAGCAGATCTCCCAGGCCTTCGCGTGTCTCTAGGCGCCGAACCAGATCGTCA
Source organism: Oryza meyeriana var. granulata (assembly GCA_003991445.1). Taxonomy (NCBI): domain Eukaryota; kingdom Viridiplantae; phylum Streptophyta; class Magnoliopsida; order Poales; family Poaceae; genus Oryza; species Oryza meyeriana. Next base: position 686,417 of record RYFJ01002117.1, read on the forward strand.
GCAAGCTTTTGGCACACCCGGCGGTTTTCGGCGTCAACAGAATCCCAGTCGCACTTGACCAAGGGATTTCCTTCTAGGAATACAACACACCCGACTAGGACTATATCCCTTTCCTTATCGTACATGGTAATATGCACCGAGTCTTGTTGCATCCCTAATTACAGGATTGGGCCTATCCTCTGTCCGAGTGGCCAGAAAGCTTCTCATGAGGTACCCGGGGCCCATGGCCTCCACACTTCTGGCTAAAGTAAAACTATTCAAATAGCCATGCCCGCGGTCATGGGCAAGCTCAATGATGTTTTTCGTGATTAGTCCCATTTATCATTTAATGGTTAAAATGTGGTATGAGAATCCAGGTTGGGATGGTTTGGGCATGTGTAGCCTGGTGGGCTGTACAGTGTTGATTCGATACTGTTTAATTGTTCTACTGATTTATTACTCTCTTAAATGTTTATTTAAATGCTATTTATGCAATTTAGATCTATATGCCATCCTTTGTTATCCTGTGCACTTGCATATTTGCTGTGTGGCTTGTTGTGTATTCCATGTACTCACCTTGCAATACCCAATCATCAGAAGAGGAGTTCTACAGTGATGGAGAAGATCTAGAGGACTAGGCTGGGTTCGGGTCAAGTTTGCCTATTTCCGTTGCTTAGAACTTTATTTGGTTGAGAGGTTCCATCTGCCTCTATAATAATTATACATTCTTCACTTTATTGGTTAATGACTTGTACTTTGTTATCAACTTTGTTATTGCGTGCCTTGGCTGATTCCGGGATGAGGGTTAAATACACATGTAAGCGTTTGGAATTTTGGATAGAAATTCCGGGTGTGATAGTTGGTATCAGAGCCAGGTTGACCTTAGGACTAGCCAAATGGTAACCCCTAGAAGCCTTCTAAAATTTTTGGTAGAACTGCTCTCTCCCCTTTCTCTTCTAAAAATTTTGTTGGTCTAAAAGCACTTTTACCGAAAACCAAATGATTTGAAATAATTTTATCTCGGTATTCTGTTTCCCCTATGCATTTAATTGGTACCGTACATCCATTACTGTACTAATTAGGCACTGTTTATTCTTCTTTTCAGCACTGCTCTATCGGGCTTATCTTTTTTTAAAAAAAAGCATTTCCAATTATCTTTCTTCCTCGGTTTATTTCCAAATTTCTTTTTACCCTTTCTATCTTATTTGAAGATAAACCTGTTGTGTTAACTTGATCAAATTTTTGCCTCTTGTCACATTCCATAGATGTTGAACCATGAGCCCTTGCATCTGTTTGGAGTCGGAGGTTTCGTCAAGGAGCTACGAGACATGGCTTTTGCCATAGGATTCAATCCAGCCCCTAAGTACCGATAAGTCACTGATAATCCGGTTGAAGAAAAGTGCCGTGTTTGGTTGACAATCTCAAGTGACCATGAAGGAGTCCCATCCATGATCTTTGGAGCCAAAGGAAGGAATTTTGAGCACACATGTCAGGAAGTGGCATTGGAGGCCATTGGAGAACTTTGCCACTGCTACGCCGTTCGCTTGAGGAACACTGCTTATCGCTACCATCCACTCAGGACCCACAATGATGAGTATAGCAATTACCAGTGCCCTAAGGCTAAGAACAGTGCTACCACGCAATGCATAGTGAGGATGCTAAGTGCCATGGACAATGCTCATGCTGATGTTGTGATAGTAGCTCATGATCGAGAGAATGAGAACCGCACTAAGACCTGTAGGCTGCAAAACCAAGTGGATTGCTTGAAGAGGGAGCTGGCACTGGCCAAAGGAGAAGCACCCTTGGAGGAACCAAGATCCACACCACTGCAAGGAAGAGAGTTTGCCTTCCACCTCGGATTCGCTCGCGTCTAGGACCCGCTTGCTCAATGAGCAGGTCCCACTTAGAGTAGTTCCACCTGCGGCTTATCTGATGATGCAGATGAAGAAGACTCGGAGGAGTCGGAAGCTAGCACCCCTTCGGAAAGGTCAGGAGATAGTGGAACTCGTACCCATTCTGAAGTGGAGTGGGGTGATACCCAAGAGAATGAAGAGGAATCCGAGCACAATTCTGACGCAAGACGAAGCCCTTCACCCCGTTAAGTTGTACCCTAGTAGAAATTCACCCTAGAGCATTGTGTTAGTCCTTGTGTGCTTAGGTGATGCTTGTGTGTGTGTGGGTTTAGATGATAGTTTATGTCAGAGGGTGGTGATGTAATTGCTTAAGTTAGGAGTTTTCTGTTGATGTGGTATGGGTCTTAAGTAACATAAATGTTAATCATTCAGTTCAGATCAATAAAAGTTGAATTTTAAGTAATTTGTACCTATCCTAAGGGTTCTTTTCTTCTTCTCGCCTGATCCGATCCCTACAGATGGTGAACACCTGCAACGGGGGTGGCCAAGACACTAACACTGGAACAAACAATAATCGGGGAGGTGCACCCAACGGACCGCCACCTCCCGATGACAATCTCACCATTGCGCAAGTGCCCGCCAATCAAACATGGCTCATGAATATGATGTTTCAGCAAATGTAGAACCAGCAGCACCAGGTACCGTAGCAATAGATGCCCCCACCCCCTTAGAACAAGCTCGCGGAGTTCTTGAGAGTGAGGCCTTCCACTTTCTCTAGCACAACCAACTCAGTGGAAGCAGGGGATTGGTTACATGCTATTGAGAAGAAGCTGGATCTTCTTCAATGCACGGACCAGGAGAAGGTCTCATTCGCTTCTCATCAGTTACATGGCCCTGCGTCGGACTGGTGGGACTACTTCTGAGCTAACAGAGCGGAAGGACAGCCCATTACTTGGGCTGAATTCTCAGCAGCCTTTAAGAAGACACATTCCTGTGGGGGTGGTGGCCCTAAAGAAGCGGGAGTTCCGGGCACTTAAGCATGGGAATAGGTCGGTGACCGAGTTCCTCTACAAGTTTAATCGTCTTGCCCGTTACGCACCAGAAGATGTTAGCACTAATGCCAAACGACAGGAGAAATTTCTAGATGGATTGAATGATGAACTCTCCGTCCAATTGATCTTAGGGGACTACTCAAACTTTCAGAAGCTCATCGACAAGGCCATCCGGCAAAAAGATAAACACAATCGGATAGAGCAGAGGAAGCGAAGATTGCCAACATGCGAGCACAATAGTCTAGTAGCTAGAGGCCACAAATGGTGGTACCTCCTCAGACTCATCTAGGAGGATCATCGGCTGTACCCCGTCCCCAACGCCAGTTCTACAACAATAACACTGGTGGTAGTGTAGTGGCCAATCGTCCTTCCCCTCGCCTAGCTGCTGCACCATCACAAAACTAGTCAGTCAAGAAGGAGCAAGGAGGCAAGACTTTGGTGTGCTACAACTGCAACGAGCCGGGAGATTTCTCTAACCAATGCCCGAAGCCCAAGCGTCAGGGACCCAGACCAGCCGCACCAGGACAAAGCAACTCCAATATGCCCAAGACTCGGGTCAATCATGTTACAACCAAGGAAGCCCAAGTCGCTCCAGATGTGTTCCTGGGTGCTTTCCCTGTTAACTTAGTTCCTGCCACAGTACTTTTTGATTCTGGTGCTACCCATTCGTTCTTGTTTGAGAATTTTGCAGGAAAGAATGGAATAAGGGAAGAAAAGTTTGCTAACCCAATGATGATATGCACCCCTGGCAGTCAAATGCCCTCCACCCTTTTTAGCCCTTCTGGTACCATAGATATCCAAGGGGTCCCATTCCTAGCCAACCTGATTCTGTTACAATCCAAAGACCTAGATGTCATCCTAGGGATGGACTGGCTGACCAGACATAGAGGTATGATAAATTGTGCAACCCAGGAAGTCACCTTAACCAATAACCTGGGGTAGAAAGTGATGTTCCGTACCCCGTCAGTTGAACCCTCGAGAGTGATTCTCAACCAGGCTACCTTAGAAGAAATCCTGGTGGTGAGAGACTACCCGGATGTGTTTCCTGATGATCTGCCGAGCATGACGCCCAAGAGAGACATAGAGTTCTGGATAGACCTGGTACCTGGAACCACCCCCATCCACAAGAGACCTTACAGAATGACAACTAATGAGTTAGCAGAAGTAAAGAAGCAAGTGGAAGATTTGGAGCAGAAAGGATTCATTCAACCGAGTACTTCACCATGGGGAGCACCAGTTATCTTTGTGGAAAAGAAAGATCATACCCAAGAGATGTGTATGGATTACCGAGCGTTGAATGACGTCACCATCAAGAATAAGTACCTGTTGCCTAGGATTGATGATCTGTTTGACCAGTTGGAAGGGGCCACAGTATTCTCCAAGATAGATCTCCATTCCATATATCATCAACTAAGGATCTAACAGGAAGATATACCCAAGGTAGCTTTTACCACCCGCTATGGGTTGTACGAGTGTACAGTCATGTCTTTCGGGCTTACTAATGCCCCAGCTTTCTTCATGAACTTGATGAACAAGGTATTTATGGAGTACCTGGATAAGTTTGTGGTGGTCTTCATTGATGACATCTTCTTCTACTCCAAGACTAAGGAAGAGCATGAGTTGCATCTTCAGTTGGTATTGGAGAAATTACAGGAGCATCAGCTATACGCTAAGTTCAGTAAATGTGACTTTTGGTTGTCGGAAGTAAAGTTCCTTGGTCATGTCCTCTTTGCTGGAGGTGTTGTAGTGGACCCGACCAATGTGGAGTCAGTCACCAAATGGAAACAACCCAAGATAGTTTCGGAAATCCGGAGTTTCCATGGTCTTGCGGGATATTACCGCAAGTTCATAGAGAACTTCTCGAAGATTGCCAAGCCAATGACTCGGTTGCTTTAGAAGGATGTCAAATTCTAGTGGTCACCTGATTGTGAGCAGAGTTTTCAAGAGTTGAAGAAGCATCTGGTATCTGCACCGGTGTTAACTTTACCTGATCCTAGGAAGGATTTCCAAGTCTACTGTGATGCATCCTGACAAGGTTTAGGATCTGTTCTAATGCAAGATGAAAGGGTGGTCGCTTACGAGTCTCGCCAGTTGCGGCCACATGAGAAAAACTACCCTACCCATGATTTGGAATTGGCCGCGGTAGTTCATGCATTGAAGATATGGCGTCACTACCTTATTGGTAACCGTACGGAGATGTACATGGATCACAAGAGTTTGAAGTGTATCCTCACTCAGCTGAACCTGAACCTGCGTCAGCGAAGATGGTTGGAGTTAATCAAGGACAATGATATTAGAATCCACTATCATCCAAGAAAGGCCAACATTGTGGCAGATGCCCTTACCAGAAAGAGTTATTCCAATGCTTCAGAAGGACAACAGTTGCCTTGGGAGTTATGTGCAAAATTTGAGTAGTTAAGTTTGGTAATTGTCAGGAAAGGCTTCGTGGCAACATTGGAGGCATGTCCCATGCTCATAGACCAAGTTAGAGAGGCCCAAGTCAATGATCGGGACATCCAACAGATCAGAAAGAACATGAGAAGAGGAAAGGCTCGTGGATTCTTTGAAGATGAATAAGGAACAGTATGGTTGGGAGAACAGATACTTGTGCCAGATAACAAGGAGTTGAAAGATATTATCATGAAAGAAGCTCATGACACTTAGTGTTCTATCCATCCCGGCAGCACCAAGATGTACCAAGACCTTAAGGAAAAGTTTTGGTGGGCCAGTATGAGACGAGAGATAGCTGAATACGTCGTCGTCTGTAATGTGTGCCAACGAGTGAAGGCAGAACATCAAAGGCCAGCAGGATTGTTGCAACCATTGAAGGTGCCTAAGTGGAAATGAGAAGAAATAGGAATAGACTTTATCACCGGATTGCCTAAGACTTCTTCAGGTTATGATTCTATCTAGTAGTGGTCGACAGGCTTACCAAGATGGCTCACTTCATCGCAGTTAAGACCACTTACTCTGGCAGCAAGTTAGCAAAATTATATATGGCAAGAATAGTGTGTCTACACGGTGTACCTAAGAAGATCGTATCGGACAGGGGTAGTCAATTCACCTCGAAGTTTTGGCAGAAACTCTAGGAGGAGATGGGTACCCATTTAAACTTTAGTACTGCTTATCACCCGCAAACGAATGGTCAAACCAAACGTGTTAATCAGATCCTAGAAGATATGTTAAGAGCTTGTGCTCTAGACTTTGGTGGGAGTTGGGACAAGAGCTTGCCCTATGCGGAGTTTTCTTACAACAATAGTTATAAAGCCAATCTCTAGATGGCTCCACATGAAGCCTTGTATGGTCAGAAGTGTCGCACCCCGCTTCTATGGGACCAAATGGGAGAACGTCAAGTTTTCGGGACAGACATTTTGAAGGAAGCTGAGGAGAAAGTAAAAATTATACAGGAAAGATTATGGGTGGCACAGTCCCATCATAAGAGTTATGCTGATAATCGTAAAAGGGATCTGAGTTTCGAAGAAGGAGATTACGTGTACCTTCGAGTCATGCCACTATGGGGCGTTCATCGTTTTCAAACCAAGGGAAAGTTGGCACCACGCTTTGTGGGACCATATAAGATCTTGAGTCGCAAGGGTGAGGTTGCATACCAGTTGGAGTTACCCTAGGCTATGGCAGGGATTCATGACGTGTTCCATGTCTTGCAGTTAAAAAAATGCCTCCAGGTGCCTACAGAGGAAGCTGACCCAGTGCAAATCGAGATCCAAGAGAATCTGACTTACATGGAGAAACCAGTTCGTATCTTGGAGACCAGTGAGTGGAGGTCCAGTAATCGAGTAACCCGTTTTTGCAAGGTTCAGTGGAGCAACCATTCTGAGGATGAAGCTACTTGGGAATGAGAGGACAAGTAAAAGTCTGCCCATCCGCACCTCTTCGCCAGCTCTTCCGAATCTCGGGGATGAGATTTTGTTTAAGGGGGGTATGTTTGTCACACCCTAAAAATTATTTAATTATTAATACATGTGAAAATACAATTTTTAGAAATTATTTAAAAGCTTAAAGAAGAGGTTAATAAAAATCCCTAATAAATTTCAATATAAAAATGGGCTAGATAAAATTTCATTAAATATTTCTTTAATTCTTGTAGTTCCCGGATTTTTCTGGGAATTATTTGAGCTAAGGAAGTATTTTTAGTAAATGGAAAACCAATTCAGTGAATAAATAAAAAGAAAAGCTTTTAAAAATCCTACTCGGGGTGATGGGCCAAATCCAGCCCAGCTCACACCTTCCCTCTCTCCTTCCCGGACCGTAGCCTAGCTATGGCCCATCCCTCCCTCTCTCTTTCTTTTCATTTTCCCCTGCCGACAGGTGGACCCCACCTGTCGGGGTCGTTGTCCTCCTCGGGCTGGGACCGAGCCCGCACGCCACCGCCTTCCCACGTGAAATCCGGCTGCCCCGCCCCTCCTCTCTTGAAATTGTTTGAGTGGAAACCCTTCCCTCGATCTCTGCCACCTTTCCCCTCAAAACCCGGAGTGAATCAGTTAGGACTCGGGCCTGAACTCGAGCTTCTTTCAGAGACCTGCTGTCGCCCATGTTTGCCGCCGCCATACCCGCCGTGTCCGCTTCGGTCTCTTCCAATCCGTGGCCCTATAAGTACCCCTGCCCTCCCCTCCACACGCCACCGCCCTTGCCCTAGCTTTTAGCCTCCCGTAGTGCCCTAGCCGTTAGTAGATCCCTCCGCCGCCGCCGTCGAGTCTAGCCGTGCCGCGCCGTCGCTCGGGTCATTGCTGCCTCTCACCGTTGCCGCCGTCGTGTTCTCTGGGAGGAGCTGTGTCGATGTTTTACACCGGCAATATGAATATAGGGCTACTCGTCAGATTGAAACTTGGTGGACTGCAAAGGAACACAAGGAGTTTATACTGGTTCAGGCCCTCGATGTGAGGTAATACCCTACGTCCAGTTGTGGTGTATTTCCTTTGAGGATGTATGACTTGATTTGCCCTCGGGGAGCGCCCTGCCTCCCCTTATATACTGGAGGACAGGGTTACAAAGTAGGAGTCCCAGTCGGACTACAACCAAGGGATCTCCTCCTAGAGATATAACTTGCCCGACTAGGACTGTATCTTCCTTATCGTACAAGGTTAAGTCTGCCGAGTGCTATCATATCTCTAATTACAAGGCTAGGTCCATCCTCTTTCTGAGTGGCCCATATGCTTGTCGTGAGGTACCCGGGGCCCATGGCCTCCACAGCAGCCCCTGAGATCTTCATAGTTGAGTCATAACTGATGCCGAGTGCTCATCCTCCACGGTGAAGTATTCCCGAGTGCATTGCTCCCGAGTACTCTTTGTCCGAGTGCTTCTTCTCCCGAGTCTTGCTTCATGTCAGCTGGCAGTGAGGCTATGAAGGGCTCCATGTAGAAGTATAAATAGTATGCGCCGAATAGGCGCACCTATTAGGTGTAGCCCCCGACTTTATACTTAATTGCGAAACAATTAAACATAAAGTCAAAGATCTTTAACCTTGTAGTCTTTCCTAAGTAGTGTGCTACTGGTATATGAGACTCTTCAGCATCATGTTAGCCAGAATATTTTTAAGTCTTTCCCAAGTAGTATATCACTCCGAAGTTAGACTCTTCAGCATTATGTCTGCTGGAATGATTTTTGCTCATGGCAATTGTTGGCCAAGCATGTAGGCCAAGTACCACTTTATGGATTTCAACCCAATATGTGGTTAGGTGTACTTGAGAGATACCTGCATTCCCAATTTTAATGGAAACCAAGTTGTGATCCTTATAAGGATATATCTTCAATACTTGGTAAATAATGCAGATACCCGAATGTATACACTCGGCTATAGGCTTAGCATGAAGCATATCTGATTATTTGATCGGTTTCTATGAGCAGCACAAGCACTGTGATTTTAACACAGCCAGCGAGCGGCCCAGATAGAGCGTGTTACTGTAGAAACTCATATCTTGTGGCCTAGTACCGAATTTTGTAGGCCCAAGCCCACTTATCAGCATAGGCTCTATAAAGGCGGGGAAAGAGAGAAAAGATTCCCTCATCTTCTCCAATCCACCAATCACTTCATGTTCCAACTTCCGCGCCGAAATTTCGCACCTTGCCTCGCTAGGGTTCGCCATTGCTAGCTCTTCCCTCTCGAAACTCAGGTAATCCTGCTCCTCCGCATCCATTCCAAGCCCCCAATAGCATTTCCCCCATATCTCCTGATGAGGAACGGGGTTCCCAATCTTCCGTCAGATAGATAGCTTTCGTTTTTTGGTGGAACGCGACACACCGATCCGGCTTCAGATCAGAAGATCCGATTCCTGCAACCTTAGCACCACGATTCCTCTGGTTATCAACCGTGTCACAAATCCAGTTGACCTCGCCAAGAAGGCTAATCTCTGCCTGCGAAACGAAGAACACAAGCAAGAACCCGAAAGTACGCAACTCAATTAAAGTGACAATTGCAGATGAATGATTAAGCACTCGAAGTTGGGGTTTCACAACCGATGACGATGACTGTTCCGGCGGCTACTGAATATATAGTGTAAGGGTCGTCACACCCCCTGGACGTGCTCTCTAACAAGCTCTAAGACGATACACGGCCCAACGGGCCAAAAGACGGTACCCTGGCAGATTCTGGACGCTGACTTGTTTCGACGATTTCCGTTGACTCCGGTGGAATTTGGACGTCAAACCAAAGCCATTGGTTAGCTTATAAAATTATCTTTCCATGCATATGTGGATCGTCGAAAACGGAGTCCGTATGCGTCCTGGGCGTCCGTTTTACTGCAGACTGTTCCTGAAGTCCGAGGCAGACTCGAACTCGAGTTGGACTGGGCCTCCGGCTTGTCTTGGGTGTCCTTGCTGGTCTTCTCCGCCTCCACACCTCTCTCCAAGTGCTTCATGATCCTCTCCAATGTTCCTAAGCAAAATAACATCATTAGGTAGCAATCTATTCTCAAAACTATGAAAAGGATCGTTTAAGAACGAGCTCACCTCTAGATTTAATTGTCGCATTCGAGCTCGGGTCATTGGACCTTGCATAACGGTTGGAGGATCAGCGGGTGCATCTAAAGGAGTGATGTCCTCATCATCTCCTCGCCTCAAGCCATGCCTAGAGCTTCAAAAATCCTAGAGATGCCTGATGAGACCTGGCCGACTTCGGATTGTGGCTCGACTAAGTTGAAATACTTGGAGAGGTTGCTGAGATCGTAGAGCTATGAAGTCATCCATTGGCGTCTGGCTAAGGGGGAATGGATCCCGGCGCCCCAATCTAGTGAGACTGTAGTCTTCGCCTCTTTCTTTGACCGGGGTGTGGAGGCCATGGGCCCCGGGTACCTCATGACAAGCATATGGGCCACTTAGACAGAGGATGGGCCTAGCCTTGTAATTAGAGATATGGTAGAACCCGGTAGACTTTGCCTTGTACAATAAGGAATATACAGTCCTAGTCGGGCAAGTTATATCTCTAAGAGGTAATCCCTTGGCCGTAATTCGGCTGGGACTCCTACCTTGTGCCCCTGTCCCCCAGTATATAAGGGGAGGCAGGGCGCCCCCTGAGGGCATAAGCTCATAGAAGCGAACATACATCCTCAAAGGAATATACCACAACTGGACGTAGGGTATTACCTCACATCGAGGGCCTGAACCAGTATAAACCTCCCCATGTTCCTTTGCAATCCACCCAGTTTCGATCCGACGAGTAGCCCTATATCCATATTGCCGGTATAAAACATCGACAGTTGGCGCGCCAGGTAGGGGCTTCGGTGAGATCTACATCTACAAGCTCGATGGATCCAGCAACCAGAGCCGACGGTGGCAGATTCTCCCCCGGAGATACAATCTCATTCGGAAGCCTTGACTTCATCGCTAACATGTTCGGCAATCTCACCTTGGCCGACGTAGACCTGATACAACCAGTCAAAGAACCAACCGACTCTACGCCAGTCGGCCCACAAGACGCTGCAGCCAGCCTCGTTGATTTGCTGCGGCGATCTACCACCTGTTCGGGTCTCGGGACAACTCTCTCCTTCGGTGTCCGAATCGCGCTTGGCCTCAAGCCGGCCCAAGTCGGGCTAGGAGGGGGAGAGATCGTCAATCTCCCTTGCAGACTCGGTGACGCCGCGGATCTACATCCCATGCGGCAGACCTGATCCCCTAAGGTTCAGTTTGGACATGGCCTAGAGCCGCTCTAGATTGGATCTAGAGAGGTCGGAGTCGTCCTTACTCCGATCAACTACTCGGATTTCGACTCCAAGTCGGACAGTGGTTCGAACACCAGTTCGGACACCAGTCTGGCGAGTTTCCTTCTGCCCCAAGAGATCTTCATGGCTTCAACCCCTCCACCGGAGGTGCGCCGACTACAAGAGGAGCAAGAGGAGGAGGCACGTCGACTATGGCAACAGGAGGAGGCCGAGCGCGAGGCTCACAACGATGAGCTACGCAGGGCTGGGCGAACTGCTCAGCAACAGATCCTCTAGACTAGAGTCGGCGACCATGACGTCTTCGTCACACCACTCCAGCTCAAGCCTGATCATCAGGCCACCTGATTATCGCCAAGATCAAAGCCATGATTACAGCTGCCACATGTCAGCAGCACCAGCAGTCAGACAAAACACTTATACCGACCAACCGGTCAGGTTCTCCAGCAGCAGTCTCGTCGGCATCGGCACAACGCCGGGTGGCTGGCTCAAGTTAGCCGCATGCAGAGTCAGGCCAAAAATCTCTCGGCAACACAAACAACAACAATCGGTGGTGCCCCCAGAACGATCGCCGGTTCAACCAAGACCTCCGGGTTCTTCTACAACGTGCTCTCCACCAAGACATTAATGCTCGGCACCGTTAAGACGAAGACGACGAGCGACGCCGACTGGAGGACGAGCACGAGCGTTTTGGTCTTTACCACGAACGGTTTAACCGTCACGGTCGGAGTCGAAGCCCTCATGAAGATGAAGGCGTGGTAGCCTTCACCCAGGAGCTACAAGACGTCGACTGGCCGTCAGGCTTCAAGCCAATGGGAATCGAGAAATACGATGGCAAAACCAATCCCGAATCCTGGTTCACCGTATACACCTTGGCAATCGGAGCTACCAGAGGTGACCACAAAGCCATGGCTAACTACCTCCCGGTCGCCCTGGCCGACTCAACAAGGACATGGCTAACAGGGCTCCCGAGGTGATCAATCGGCTCCTGGGGGGAACTCCAGGAACGCTTTATAGCCAACTTTCAGGGGACTTACGAGCGGCCATCTTCCGAGCACGATCTCTATCAGCTGCACCAGAGGAAGAACGAGTCTCTCTGCGAGTTCATCAAAACATTCTCCGAGATGCGTAACTCGATCCCTATGATTAAGGATGAGGTTGTCATCACTGCCTTCCGCAAAGGACTCAAGGACGCCCTGTTCATCGCGAAGTTCACTCGGAAGCCACCAGGCCTGTGTACGGGCTCTCTTCGATATGGCAAATAAATACGCCGACTCGGCTGAGGCAATCGCCGAGGCCCTCGACGAGAAGAAAGAGCCCCGGCAGAAGGACTAGAAGGCCAAAGCCGACAATGAGCCATCACAGAACAAATCTGGCAACCGCAAGCGGAAGTTGGACAACGAGGTGGCCAACGTGGAGCGGACCCGGTTGTGACCCCGAAGGAACAACGAGTACCAGAAGGTTATGAACGGGCCTTGCCCCTTCCACCCCAAGGGCAAGCATGCGGCCAAGGACTGCTTCATACTCAAGAAGTTTGCTTCTGAACAGGCTTCATCATCTAGGGCCGACAAGGACAAAGACAAGCCAGATTTGGGCCCGGCAGACGATTTTCAAGATCCCCAGGCCGAGTTCAACCACATCTTCGGAGGGCCGTCTGCGTATGAGTCCAAGAGAAAGCAAAAGCTTACGGCATGCGACATCAACACGGTCTCTATAGCAGACGCCCCCCAGTATTTGCGCTGGTCAGAGATGTCCATCACATTCAACCGCGCAGATCATCCAGATCGGGTTTCACACCCGGGACGCTACGCACTCGTCCTGGACCTGGTCGTCAAAAATATCAAGCTGAAGAAGGTCCTCATAGATAAAGGCAGTGCGCTCAACATTCTGTTCGCCAAGACTCTGGATGAGATGAAGATTCCTCGTTCAGAACTGCGGCCAAGTACGGCGCACTTCCACGGGATAATTCCCGGCCTATCTTCAACCCCCCTCGGACAGATAACTTTGCCGATCACCTTCGACACGCGCGATAACTTCCGCACAGAAAACATCTGCTTCGAGGTCACCGACTTCAAGACCGCGTACCACGCAATACTCGGATGACCGGCGCTCGCCAAATTCATGGCGATACCGCACTATACCTACATGGTGCTCAAGATGCCTGGGCCAGCCAGAGTTCTCTCCCTCCGCAGCGATGTCAAGCAAGCCTTCACCTGTGACAAGGAGAGTGGTGAGTTGGCTCAATCGCAAGAGGCGGCAGTCGGACGCAACAGCATTCGACAAGCCGTCACAACTGAAGTCGAGGATGACCAAGTTGCGGCGAAAAAAGCAGCAAAGTCGGGAATTTTAGTGGGCTCTGACACGAAGAAGATTCCCCGGACCCTTCCGACCCCTTCAAGACTGCTCTAGTCAGGACCGGACTCGACCCCAAATAGGAAGACGCGCTCGTCACCTTCCTCTAGGCCAACAAAGATATCGTCGCATGGAAACCGTCCGACATGTCGGGCGTACCAAGGGAGGTGATCGAGCATGCCTTCAATGTTAAGACAGATGCCAAGCCAGTCAAGCAACGGCTACGGTGCTTCGCATAGGACCGGAAAGATGCTATTCGGGAAGAGATAACCAAGCTCCTCGCAGCTGGGTTCATCAAAGAGGTCTACCATCCGAACTGGCGGGCAAACCTAGTTCTGGTCCGGAAGAAAAACGGTAAATGGCGCATGTGCGTCGACTACACCGATCTGAACAAGGCGTGCCCCAAGGATCCATTTGGTTTACTGAGAATAGATCAGGTGGTGTATTCAACCGTGGGGTGCGAACTTCTCAGCTTTCTCGACTGTTACTCGGGATACCACCAAATCAGCCCGAAGGAGGAGGACTGCCTAAAGACGTCTTTCATCACGCCGTTTGGCGCATACTACTATATCACCATGCCGTTCGATTTGAAAAACGCTGGAGCAACGTATCAACGAGCAATTCAGCGATGTCTACACACTCAAATCAGGCACAATGTGGAGGCCTACGTCAATGACGTGGTGATCAAGACCATGTCCAAAGAAGACCTCATCACCGACTTAGAGAAAACCTTCCAAAATCTTCAAAGATTCAAGATGAAGTTGAACCCGGAAAAGTGCGCCTTCGGTGTGCCATCCGGCAAACTACTCGGCTTCATCGTATCGCATCGCAACATTGAGGCCAACCCAGAGAAAGTCAATGCAATCATGAACATGGCACCTCCGACTAGCCAGAAGGACATCCAGAAGCTGACAAGCTACAAGGCGGCACTCAGCCGGTTCATCTCCCGACTAGGCGAACGGGGCATTCCCTTTTTCAAGCTACTGAAGAAAGTAGACAATTTCCAATGGACTCCCGAAGCCTAACAAGCCTTCGAAGACTTCAAGAAATTTCTCACATCACCACCAATGTTGGCATCGCCTATACCCCAAGAACCATTAATGTTGTATCTGGCGGCAACCACTTAGGTAGTCAGCACGGTGCTGGTGGTCGAGCGATCCGAACTAGGTCACATACAAAAAATTCAACGGCCAGTCTACTTTGTCAGCGAGGTCCTTGCCGATTCCAAAATAAGATATCTACAGGTCCAGAAGCTGCTCTATGGCCTACTCATCACTGTCCGGAAGCTGGTGCACTATTTCCAGTCGCATCAAGTCACGGTGGTCACATCGTATCCACTGTCACACCCTGAGTTTAGCCACACAGAAACTTTACCGGAGAAAATACCTAAGAAAAGGAATTTTAAAATGGCTAGAGAAATTAATTGATGGTGTAAAATGCAAGATAATAAATTGTCGTGGCCGGGAATATTTTTCTTGTATTCTCTGTGCCGAAATACATTAACTGGATTTTTAGTGGAATTTACAGAGCGCCGGAACTATTTTTAATAAATCAAATACGCTTATCGGAATTAACATCGTCCTGGAAATCTTTTTCTTTCTTCCTTTCTCTTTTTCTCCCTCGGGGCCGCTGGCCCGCTCCTGTGCCGCCCGCGCCCTCGCTCCTCGCGCCCTCGCCCTCGTGCCCGCGCGCTCGCGCCCTCGCCCTGCGCCCGCGCCCCGCACCCTGTGCCCGTGCCCTCTCCCTTGCCCGCGCCCCGCGCTCCCTCGTGCTCGCGCCCGCGCCCACGCTCCTCCCGCTGACAGGCCGGGCCCGCCTGTCAGCATCATCGTTCTCCTCCGTCCGAATCGGGCGGAGGGGAAACTCCCCGGGGCCGTCCGATCCGGCGCCGTCCTCCTCATCCTCCCGCACTCGCACTCGTTCAAACGGTCGCGGACCGAGTCCGCCCCACTCCCCCGAGTTCTCCGGCGTCCACGTCCCCTCTCTCCCGTGAACCACGCGCACGATGCCCACGCCGCCGTCCACTCTCCCGTGCACGATTGGAGCCATTCGGCCTCGATCTCCCCCGGCCGACTGTATATAAACCATCTCCACCCTCTCCTCCATCTTTTCCCCAACACGCCGAGCTTTCCAGTGCCCCAGAACCCCGTCGCCACCGCGCACCCGAGCTCCACCATTTTTCGCCGCCTCCGGCCACCGCTCGCCGCCGTTCCGGACGCCGCCAGGCCACTCCGCCACCGCCTGCACCTCCGCCGCGCCGCGCCGCATCTCGGCCGCCACTCCGTGGAAGCCGAAGCTCGCCGGACCGCCTCGCCCGTGCGCACGGTGAGTATCGGCCTTCCGCCTCCTTTCCGGCCGATGTTTCCTGCCGCGCCGTGTCTCCATTCTCCACTCTAACTCCTCTCCCGTCCTCCTCATCCTCCAGGACACCTCGGCAGCCGCCTCTCGCCCGTTCCCCGCCGTCGGAGCTCCGTCGCCGACGTCGTCCCGAGGCCGCCGCCGCCTTTTCGTTGCCACCGTCGTCTTCGCGCCGTCGCTCGCCGTCGCGAGCCGCCGGTGAGAACCCCCTCCGTTTTCCCGTTCATTTCCGCCCCTCCGTGTGGTCGTCGCCGCGCCGGGTGGTCGCCGTCGTCGACCATCGGGTCGCGTGCGCGCCGCCGCCTCCCGCTCAGGACGGCTGGCTTCGGCCGCCGCTCCCCGGGGCCGTCCGATCTACCGGGTGGCAGATCGGGGCCGCCCGCTCGCTCGCCCGCGTGGTGCGCCCGCTCTCGGCCGCGGTGGACTTGGTCCGCCGTGCGCCTGCCTCTCGCACGCCACTGGCTGGTGGAGCCCGCCTGTCGGCGCCGGCTTCCCAGTCTGGTGACGTCATTAATCGGTTAATGCGCATTAAATCACTGGTTAATTATATTCACTCTGAAAATAGCAGTAAACTTCAATAAATCATAACTATTTCATGCGAACTCTGATTAAGTCCATTCAAATTTCATTAAATCCAGAAAAATGCCAAGAATCCATTAAAAATACTTTTAGCCCATGTTTGTTGACCCCCATGTACTGTTTTTAATTGTTTATGCACTATTTGTTGTAGAATCCGACGCCGGTAATTCTCCTGCGTATTTCGAGATCGTAGCCGAATACCTTGAGCCGGAGCAAGGCAAGTCGCACTGATACTTTGATCAATTCGTACCCATTTTTCATTAAATTGCTTTGTTTACGCAAATAAACTGCATTATTTCAATAATTCATGTGGATTGGTATTGCCTATACAATGTTAGGTTTCAGCCTTAGTTTTGATAACTAAATCCTTGTCACCTGGGTAATAATATGAGTAGAATATGATCCCTAGGATGCTTAGCCATGCTTAGCAACATAGCTCACCTGGGTATTAAATAATGTCTTTTTATATGATTCGACTCAATGTCGGAAACATGGAACCATGGATAGGTTGTTGTTAAATTCCTAAAATTTTGACCTAAATGGTGGGCTGTGGGTGTATGGTTTGCTTGTCACACCCATGGCAATTAAGGACCGGTTCGCGGGAACCACTTGGGCAACTTCCCGTACTTGCCACAAGCCAGCGTGGGCAACGGCTGGGCTTGAAGCGTTTCTTCTCCCTCTCCTAGGCACCGAAGAAGAGGGTGGGCGTGATGGAGTTGGGTCGGCCCGGGGTAGGGTTGATCGGCTGCCGGATTCACCGTGGCGCAAGGGGGTAGCCTGGCCAATATGGCGTGCCCTGTCGGCAGGTGCAACCTCAGCGTGGTGTGGATGGTTAGGGAGGGGTTGCGTGAACGGTCCTGTCACAGCCTCGCACGGGGACATCGTGGTGATGTACTGGCACACGGGAACGTGTGTGGGGGCCTGTGTCTTGTGGGTACAGTTGTACACCTCTGATCAGAGTAAAACTATTCGAATAGCCGCGCCCGCGGTAATGGGCACATTGGCCAAGACTCACCGTGATTAGTCTCACCCTAGATAATTAATCTGGTTTTATCAAACTGTGGTTGTGGAAGGTGTGTGTCCGGTCGGCGTGGTTGAGCTGACCGGGGGTGACCGGTTAGCGTGGTGTAACGCTAGTCGGTGGAGACTGGTGAGTGTGGTTTAACTCTCATCAGTTTCGCCTGGTGGTCGTGGTGTAACTTCCATCAGCGCGGCCTGGTCAACGTGGTTTAGCGTTGGTCGGGAAAAGCTGGTCAGCGTGTTACGTTGTCCGGTGGTGACTGGTTAACGTGGTGTAGCGTTAATCAGTGGAGTCCGGGTAACGTGGTGTAACGGTACCCGGAGGTGTCTGGTGAACGTGGTGTAGCGTTCATCAGTGGAGACTGGTTGACGTGGTTTAGCGTCAATCAGTTGGGAATGGTTGGGCCTGGTTAACGTGGTGTAACGTTAATCAGTGGTGAATTAATATTGTTAATTAAATCAACTTTTCAATGTTTGCGAACTACTCCCTTTTGCAACTGCTTTTCCGCAAATAAACCCTATCCCATCTTTGTACCCGGTGCATATGCATATTTGTGGGTGTGATTTGTTGAGTACTGTGGGTGGTACTCAGCCTTGCTCCAATTTCCCCCCCCCCCAGTGTTGGAGGACGCGTCAGATGAAGATCATCCTGAGGAATAGGCTGGCTCCGCCGTCAAGGTGCCTGTGGGAATGGAATCGGCTGCTTGGCCAGATGTTTATAGACTCCGTTTTACCTTTTTTCCGCTGCATTTATGTAATTTACAGTTTACTCTGTTTGTAAGACCCTCTGTATGGCAACTTGGTTTGTGTACCCTGGCTTTCCTGGGCAGGGATTTATTACACATTAATGTTCAGAATTTCGGTGCGAATTTCTGGGCGTTACATCCACTCGGGGACATCCTACATAACCGCGAGGCCATTGGCCGAATCGCAAAATGGGCGCTCGAGTTGATGGCGATCGACATCACCTTTCAGCCACAGACAGCAATCAAATCACAATCTCTAGCCAACTTTGTGGCCTAGTGGACAGAAGTTCAGACGCCTACATCAACAACGAAGCTAGAGTACTAGACAATGTACTTCGATGGTTCTCTAAGGATCGGCAGCGCCGGGGCCGGCGTTGTACTGACGTCACCCACCAGTGAAAAACTCAAGTGTGTTCTCCAAATCCACTTCCTGGCTTCCCACAATGTCGCCGAGTACGAGGCACTCATCCACGGGCTCCGCATTGCTATATCACTCGGCATCCGCCGACTGGTTGTGCGAGGAGACTCTCAACTCGTGGTGAACCAAGTCATGAAAGACTGGACATGTCTCAATGATACCGTGGCGGCATACTATCAGGAGGTCAGAAAGCTGGAAAACAAGTTCGACGGGCTAGAGATAACACATGTCCTATGACAATACAATGATGCTGCAGACGAATTGGCAAACATGGGATCCAAGCGAGAAGTGGTCCCGACTGGGATCTTTGTTAAGCAACTAATGGAGCTATCAGTCAAGAAGAAACCAATGCCAGAGCAGTCGAGAGGCGAACCTACCTCGACAACAGACGAAGTACTGATCATATCCGACGATTGGCGGACTCCTGTTCTCAAATTCCTCCTGGACGATGAACTCCCAAAAGATCACAGCAAAGCCAAACAAATCAAACGTCGAAGCAAAAGTTTCCAAGTAGTCGGAGAAGACCTATACCGAAGAAGTGCATCCGCTGTCCTCATGCGCTGCGTCACACCCGACGAGGGCAAGTAGATTCTGCAATCGATCCACTTGGGCATATGTGGCAACCATGCCGCATCCAGGATGTTAGTCGGAAAGGCTTACAGGCAGGGATTTTTCTAGCCAACAGCAGTAACAGATGCTAAAGACATTGTTCGCACATGCGAGGGTTGTCAGTTCTATGCAAGACAAACAAATCTCCTAGCCCAAGAACTTCAAACCATACCAATCTCTTGCCCTTTGCAGTATGGGGGCTTGACATGGTCGGGCCTTTCAAGAAAGCGCCAGGAGGGTTCACACACTTGTTCGTCGCAGTGGATAAATTCACCAACTGGATTGAGGCACCATAACAGCAGCAAGAGCAAAGGACTTCATCATGAGTATATTATACCGATTTGGGGCTCCTAACCGCATCATAACGGATATCGGTACTCAGTTCATGGGCGGCGTCTTTCAAGATTTCTGTGACGACTTCGACATCAAGATCTGTTATGCTTTTGTGGCACACCCATGGAGCAATGGGCAGATTGAGCGTGCCAATGGCATGGTCTTACAAGGTATCAAAATAAGGATATTTGACCGACTACAACCATACGCGGGCCGGTGGGTACAAGAACTCCCATCCGTTCTCTGGTCTCTTAGAACCACGGTTAGTCGAGCAACAAGGCAATCCCCTTTCTTTCTGGTCTATGGTGCCGAGGTGTGGAGGCCATGGGCCCCGGGTACCTCATCACAAGCATATGGGCCACTCAGATAGAGGATGGACTAAGACTTGTAATTAGAGATATAATAGCACTCGGTAGATTTTGCCTTGTACAGAAAGGAATATACAGTCTTAGCCGGGTAAGATATATCTCTAAGAAGGAAATCCCTTGGCCGTATCCAGGTGGGATTCCTATCTTATACCCCAGTCCCCTAGTATATAAGGGGAGGCAAGGCACCCCACGAGGGCAGAAGATCATTGATCGACATATATCCTCAAAGGAATACCACCACAACTGGATGTAGGGTATTACCTCACATCGAGGGCCTGAACCAGTATAAAATCTCCTTGTGTTTGTTTGTAGTCCACCGAGTTTCCCCTTGCCGAGTAGCCCTATAGTTATATTTCCGGTGTAAAACATGGACAGTTGGCGTGCCAGGTAGGGGCTCCGGCGAGTTTCACATCTACAAGCTCGATGGATCCAGCAACCAGAGTCGACAGCAACAAGTTCTCCCTTGGAGAAACGATAACGTTCGGATAACGTTCGGTAACCTCGACTTCATCGCCGACCAGATCGGTAACCTCACCTTGGCCGAAGCAGATCCAATCCAAGTGGCTGAGGAACCAGCCAACTCTGCGCCAATCGGCCCGCAAGACGCTGCAGTCACCTTCATCGATATACTGCGGCAATCTTTCACTTTGCCGAGCCTCGGGACAACTCTCTCTTTCGGCGTCCGACTCGTGCTAGGCCTTGAGCCAGCCTGGGTCAGGCTAGGAAGTGGGGAGAGCGTCAATCTCCCACATGAGCTTGGCAACGCCACAGATCTACACTTCATGCGGCAGACCCGATCCCCCACGGTTCAGTTTGGACACGGCTCAGAGTCGTTTCAGATTGGATCTAGAGAGGTCGGAGTCGTTCTTACTGCGATAAATTACTCGGACTCCGACTCTAAGTCGGACAACGGTTCGAACGCTAGTTCGGACTCCAGTCTGGAGGGTTTTCTCCTGCCCCGTGAGATTTTCATGGCTTCAACACCACCACCCGAGGTACGCCGACTACAAGAAGAGTAGCAAGAGGAGGTGCGCTGACTACGACAACAGGAGGAAGCTGACCGCGAGGCTCGCAATGACGGGCTACACAAGGCTGGGCGAGCCGCCCAGCAACAGATTCTCCTGACCATAGTCGGCGACCATGATGTCTTCGTCACGCCACAACAGAACGTCGTGGCCGCTGCAACCCTGCTAGACACACTCCAGCTCGGGCCTGATCACCAGGCCACTCCGACTATCGCTAAGATCAAGGCGATGATCACAGCTGCTGCCTGTCAGCAGCAACAGCAGTCGAGTGACACAATTATACCGACCAACAGGTCGGGTTATCCGGCAGTAGGCTCATCTACATCAGCACGGCATCGGGGGACTAGCTCAAGTCGGCCACATGAGGGATCACGCCAAACATCACTCGGCGACACCAACAACAACAACCGGCGGCGTCACCAGTACGACCGCCGGCCTAACCAGGATCTCCGAGTCCGGCTACAACGTGACCTCCGACACACCATTAATGCTCGGCACCATGAACATGAAGAAGATGAGCGTCGCCGACAGGAGGACGACTACGAACACTTCGTCCTCAACCACGAGCGGTATAACCGCCGCAATAGGAGCCGGAGCCCTCACGAAGACGAAGGCATTCTGGATTTCACTCACGAGATCCAGGATGTCAACTGGCCATCCGGCTTCAAGCCTACGGGGATCCAGAAATACAATGGCAAAACCAACCCCGAGTCCTGGCTCACAGTATACACCCTAGCAATCCGAGCTGCCGGTGGTGACCACAAAGCCATGGCTAACTACCTCCCAGTCGCGCTAGCCGACTCGGCGAGGACATGGCTAACAGGGCTCCCGAGGCAGTCGATCGGTTCCTAGGGAGAACTCAGGGAGCGGTTTATCGCTAACTTTCAAGGGACCTACGAGAGGCCATCTTTAGAACATGATCTATATCAACTCCACCAGAAGAAGAATGAGTCTCTAGAAGAATTTATCAAGAGGTTCTCCGAGAAGCGCAACAAGATACCAATGATCAAGGACGAGGCCGTCATCGCTGCCTTCCGTAAGGGAGTAAAGGACGCCCCTTTCATCGCGAAGTTCACTCGGAAGCCACCATCCTCCGTTCGAGCTCTTTTTCACATGGCGAACAAGTACGCCGACTCGGCTGAAGCGGTCGCAGAGGCCCTCGACGAGAAGAAGGAGTCCCGACAGAAAGAACAAAAGGCGAAAGCCGACAATGAGCCATCCCAAAACAAGTGCAGCTACCACAAGCAGAAGTCGGACAATGAGGTGGCCAACATAGAGCATACTCGGTCGTGGCCCCAACGGAATAACGACTACCAGAAGGTCATGAACAAGCCATGCCCCTTCCACCCCAAGGGCAAGCACGCGGCCAAAGACTGCTTCATGCTCAAGAAGTTTGCTTCCGAGCAGGCTTCTACGTCTGGCGCCGACAAGAGTAAAGACAAGCCGGATCAGGACCCGGCCAAAGATTTCCAAGATCCCCAAGCCAAGTTAAACCATATCTTCGGGGGGCCGTCTGCATATGAGTCCAAGCGCAAGCAGAAGCTAACAGCGCGTGACGTCAACGCAATCTCCATAGCAAACACCCCCCAATACTTGCGTTGGTCGGAGACGTCTATCATGTTCACTCGCGCAGATCATCCAGATCGGGTTTCGCACCCAGGACATTATCCACTCCTCCTGGACCCGGTCGTCAGGAACATCAAGCTAAAGAAGGTTCTCATAGACGGAGGCAGCGCGCTCAATATCCTCTTCGCCAAGACTCTGGATGTGATAAGGATTCCTCATTTAGATCTGCGGCCGAGTACGGCGCCCTTCCACCGGATAATTCCCGGCCTATCTTCAACACCACTTGGGCAGATCACCTTGCCAGTCACCTTCGGCACGCGGGATAACTTCCGCACGGAGAACATCTGCTTCGAGGTCGCCGACTTCGGGACCGCGTACCACGCGATACTTGGATGACCGGCGCTCGCCATGTTTATGGCGATACCGCACTATACATACATGGCACTCAAAATGCCAGGGCCAGCAGGAGTCCTCTCCCTCCGCAGCGACGTCAAGCAAGCCTTCAACTGCGACAAGGAGAGTTGCGAATTGGCTCAGACCCAAGAAGCGGCAGCCGGGCGCAACAGCATTCGGCAAGCCGCCACAACCGAAGTCGAGGAAGACCAAGTTTCGGCCAAGAAAGCAGTGAAGTTGGGAATTTCAGCGGACTCGGACACAAAGAAGATCCCCCTGGACCCTTCCGACCCCTCCAAGACTGCTCTACTCGGGACCGGACTCGACCCCAAATAGGAAGACGCGCTCGTCACCTTCCTCCAAGGCCAACAAAGATATCTTCATGTGGAAACCGTCTGACATGCCGGGCGTACCATGGGAGGTGATCGAGCACGCTCTCAAAGTGAAGACACACACCAAGCCAGTCAAGCAACGGCTGCGACGCTTTGCTCAAGACCGTAAAGATGCTATTCGAGAGGAGATAACCAAGCTTCTCGTAGCCGGGTTCATCAAAGAGGTCTACCACCCGGATTGGCTAGCAAACCCAGTTCTGGTCCGAAAGAAAAATGGTAAATGGCGCATGTGCGTCGACTACACCGATCTCAACAAGGCGTGCCCTAAGGACCCATTTGGTTTACCAAGAATAGACCAGGTGGTGGATTCGACTGCAGGGTGCAACCTTCTCAGTTTTCTCGACTGCTACTCGGGATACCATCAAATCTATCTAAAGGAGGAGGACTGCCTCAAGACGTCTTTCATCACGCCGTTTGGTGCGTACTGCTACATCACTATGCCATTCGGTTTGAAAAACGCTGGAGCAACGTATCAACGGGCAATTCAACGGTGTCTGCACACTCAGATCGGGCGCAACGTGGAAGCCTATGTCAACGACGTGGTCATCAAGACCAAGTCCAAAGAAGACCTCATCACCGACCTGGAAGAAACTTTCCAAAATCTTCGAATATTCAAGATGAAGTTAAACCCAGAAAAGTGCGCCTTTGGTGTGCCATCCGGCAAGCTACTCGGCTTCATCGTCTCGCATCGTGGCATCGAGGCCAACTCGGAGAAAGTCAACGCAATCATGAACATGGCTCCCCCGACTAACCAAAAGGATGTCCAGAAGCTGACAGGCTGCATGGCGGCACTCAGCCGGTTTATTTCCTAACTAGGTGAATGGGGCATGCCCTTCTTTAAGCTATTGAAGAAAGCAGACAATTTCCAGTGGACTCCCGAAGCCCAGCAAGCCTTCGAAGACTTCAAGCAATTTCTCACATCACCCCCCCGTGTTGGCATCACCCATGCCCCAAGAACCGCTAATGCTATATCTGGTGGCAACTACTCAGGTAGTCAGCATGGTGCTAGTGGTCGAGCGATCTGAACAGGGTCACATCCAGAAAGTCCAAAGGCCAGTTTACTTTGTCAGCGAAGTCCTTGCCGACTCGAAGACGAGATATCCGCAGGTCCAAAAGCTACTCTACGGCCTACTCATCACTGTCCGGAAGCTGGTGCACTATTTCCAAGCACATCAAGTGACGGTGGTCACATCGTTTCCACTCAGGGACGTCCAGCATAACCGCGAGGCCACCGGCCGAATTGCTAAATGGGCGCTCAAGTTGATGGCATTCGACATCACCTTTCAGCTGCAGACAGCAATTAAATCGCAAGTTCTAGCCGACTTCGTGGCCGAGTGGATAGAAGTTCACATGCCCGCATCAACACCAAAGCTAGAGTACTAGACAATGTGTCGATGCTTTGCACCGGCAATAAAGCTTGGGGCTACTCAGCGAAGGTGAATTCGGTGGATTGCTGAGGAACACAGGGAAGGTTTATACTGGTTCAGGCCCTCGGTGTTAGGTAATACCCTACGTCCAGTTGAGGTGTTTGATGATCGATGATCTTGTGTCTTCTTGTAGTTCTGCCCTGAGGGGCGCCCTGCCTCCCTTTATATACTAGGGGACAGGGGTACATGATAAGGATCCCAGCCAGATACGGCCAAGGGATATCCTTCTTAGAGATAGAAACCTATCTGACTAAGACTATGCTTTCTTGTTATACAAGATAAAGCCTGCCGGGTGCTATCTTATCTCTAATTACATGGTTCGGCCCATCCTCTATCCGAGTGGCCCATGTACTAATAATGAGGTACCCGGGGCCCATGACCTCCACACAATGTACTTCGACGGTTCTCTACGGGTCGGCGGCGCCGGGGCTAGAGTCATACTGACGTCCCCCACCGGCGAAAAACTGAAGTACATCCTACAAATCCACTTCCCGGCTTTCCACAACGTCGCCGAGTATGAGGCACTCATCCATGGGCTCCGCATCGTCATATCACTCGGCATCCGTCGACTGGTTGTGAGAGGAGACTCCCAACTTGTGGTAAACCAAGTCATGAAGGACTGGACATGCCTCGACGACACCATGGTGGTATACTGTTAGGAGGTCCGCTAGCTATAAAACAAGTTCGACGGGATGGAGATAGCACACATGCTACGACAATATAATGACGTTGCAGATGAATTGGCAAATCTGGAATTGAAGCGAGAGGCAAACCCGACAGGGATCTTTGTCGAGCAACTCATGGAGCCGTCAGTCAAGAAGAAACTGGTGCCAGAGCAGTCGGGAGGCGAACCTACCCCGACAACAGACGAGGCGCTGCACATATGTCAAGATTGGCGGACTCATGTTCTCAAATTCCTCCTAGATGATGAACTCCCAGAAGATCACAGTGAAGCTGAACGAATTAAACGTCGAAGCAAGAATTTCTTAGTGGTCGGAGAAGACCTGTACCGAAGAAGTGCATCCGGTGTCCTCATGCACTGCGTCACCACCGAGGAGGGCAAGCAGATCCTGCAGTCGATCCACTCGGGCGTATGTGGCAACCACGCCGCATCCGGGACGTTAGTCGGAAAGGCTTACTGGCAGGGATTTTTCTGGCCAACAGCAATAATAGACGCCAAAGACATCGTTCGCACATGCGAGGGCTGTCGGTTCTTTGCAAGACAAACCAATCTCCCAGCCCAAGAACTCCAAACAATCCCAATCTCTTGGCCCTTTGCAGTATGGGGGCTTGACATGGTCGGGCCTTTCAAGAAAGCACCAAGAGGGTTCACACACCTGTTCGTCGCAGTAGATAAATTCACCAAGTGGATTGAGGCCAAACCCGTCGCAACCATAACTGTGGCACGAGCAAAGGACTTCATCATGAGTATATTATACCGATTCGGGGTCCCCAACCGCATCATCACCGACAACGGTACTCAGTTCACGGGCGGCATGTTTCAGGATTTCTGTGACGACTTCGGCATCAAGATTTGCTATGCGTCTGTGGCACACCCACGGAGCAATGGGCAAGTTGAACGAGCCAACGGTATGGTCTTACAAGGCATCAAGACAAGGATATTCGACAGACTACAACCATACGCGGGCCGGTGGGTGCACGAACTCCCATCTGTCCTTTGGTCCCTCAGAACCACAGTTAGTTAGGCAACAGGGCAATCCCCTTTCTTTTTGGTCTACGGTGCTGAGGCTATGCTACCAACCGAGTTAGAGTTCGGCTCTCCGCGAGTTCGGGCTTACTCAGAAGACACTTCAAACAACACCCGATTGGTCGAACTAGATCAGTTGGAAGAAGCAAGGGACATCACAACAATCCAGTCAGCAAGGTATCTCCAAGGCCTGCGTCGCTATCACAACCGCAATGTCCGTGGCCGCGCCTTTTTGGTTGGAGATCTCGTATTGAGAAAAATACAAACCACCAAAGACAGGCATAAACTATCCCCAATCTGGGAAGGGCCGTTCATTATAGCAGAGGTTACTCGGCCAGGCGCCTACCAACTGAAGACTGAAGATGGTGCCCTCATCAGCAACTCATGGAATATAGAACAGCTACGTCCCTTCTATACCTGAGTTTTATACTTTCATATGTGTACAGTTCTTCTCTGACTCACTACGCCATTTGTTTCAACCGAGTAGTGAGTCGGGGGCTGCATGTATTGTATGTGCTGTGTCAATAATATACGAGCCTATTTCACTCAAGTTATGAAGTTTTACTACGACTTCTCCATGTCTGCCCGAGTACAGCTTTCTGCGGTGAACGTTTTTATTAAGTTCCTATAGATTAACTCGGCGTAGGCTATATTGTCGAATAAAGCTAATGACAACTGAGTAATAGTCTAAAGCTTGGCAGCATTGCACATGCATTTACACATATTCTTACCAAAATGTATATACACACCGACTGCATGATATATTGTCTTTACATACCTAGGTCCCGGGTGATAATTTCTGCAGTTAGCCTCGCCTTAGCTATCAGCTCCAGCGCCTCCTCTTGAGTCGTCTCCTCAGCAAACCCCTCCCCGATGGCTTCAACATCTGCCCTTGGGTAGATGGACTTGGTCATTGCTAGGGTCTGGGCCACGCCGGCAATAACATGCTCATCCGAGTACCTCTTCAGGGCACTCGGTACGTCTTTAAGGCGCTCCTCCAGTTGGAAGATTGTGCTGGAGCTGGTTCCCACAGGACGAGGATCTATCAAGTCAAGGAGCCCTTTCACGGACTCGCCAAGGGTTTTTCGTGACTCCTTGACTACCCTGATCTCCTCTGCAAAAGC
This sequence comes from Oryza meyeriana var. granulata, assembly GCA_003991445.1. NCBI lineage: Eukaryota > Viridiplantae > Streptophyta > Magnoliopsida > Poales > Poaceae > Oryza > Oryza meyeriana. The sequence continues at coordinate 713,887 of RYFJ01002117.1, forward strand.
TTGGAACTGGATCTGGGAATTGGCTCTCGCAGCTACCTAGATTCATCGACAAGTAAACTTGTTAAGCAAAGCCACATATGGAGTAATTAATGGATTGGCTAAGGTTATTGTCAGGGCGGAGACTCACTTTTGTAGTCGGCCTCCCACTTGGCTATGGCCTTCTCCAGTTCAACTTTTTCTTTCTCGAGCTTGGTATTGGCCGCTTTCAACTCGGCCTTCTCTTGCTCAAGCTCAATTTTGGCTTCTATCAGGGCGGCCTTGTCTTTTTCAAGTTCGGCCCTGGCTCTCTCGGCCTCCTTCTGCTGCTCTCCTCCCTCTGTTCGGATCTTCAACTCGGCTTCAAGGGCTGCACGACAGATTAGTCAGGAACTCGACGATGCAGTCAAGACACAACTGAGTAGTCGGGAATAACACAGCTGGAGAGATGTATCAAGGATTTGGTCAAGAAGAAGGGTTCTAGAGGCTCACCTCTAATCGTCTTGGCTTGATCCCAATTTTCGCCCCTAAGCTTGGTGACGTTCTCCCTCAGCCAAGATTCCCTCTCCTGGCTACGCCCTTCCACTTCAGTTTTCAAGGCCCGGAGTTGGTCCAATTCTTGGAGTTGGGGGGCGATTCGGTTCAGCACCTCATGCATTTTCTCCGAGCGATCAACAATTTTCTACTCAGGATTAACAAGTCAAAGAAGAATCTAGCATCAAGAAATACTACCAAAATTCCGGTACAATGGAAACCATACCCGAATCCCCTCGGACGCGGCGAGTGTGGCACGAAGCAGGGCTTCACGCTCCCTTCCCGCTGCCACATCATTGACCTTGTAGGTCTGTGCAGTTCCGTCAGGCGCCGTCCACTGGAACATCCTCGGGAACCTGCACGGAGGGGCCTCGATCCTAGGGAGGTCGGGTCTGTCTGAAGGAAGAGACAACGACGATGACCACAACCACGACCAGGAAGGCGATGGACTCCTGGCCCCCAGCTCGGCGGCCTCTGTGGCCTCGGGGGCTGGCTTAGGTGTTGTAGCGGCGCCTTCGACACCAAGCACTGGCTCAGGAGCTGCAGCGACGACTTCGGTGACGAGCGCCGGCTCAGGGGCTGGGGCGGCGGCTTCAATAACCACCCCTTGGTCGGCCTGCGTCGGCGACCCTGTAGTCGAGACGGTCTCAACCTCTGCTACTGGGCCAGCCGCCGCTCAGCAGGCGTACTCGCTGGCTCCGGACCGGCTGGGATGGGGTCGACAGCAGGGGCAGTCGGCGTGACTTCCTTAAGATTTATGTCGACCCGCTTCCTACATAACAAGTCAAGCATCAAGGCGCAACAATGCTGAACATGATTTTCAGAAGACCCAGAATGGCCTACCTCTTGGAGAACTTGAGTTTTTGTCTGGGAGATCAGAGGGTGGCACTGGAGGGCCGCCGGCTGTTGGGCCTGAGGGCGCGGCAATCGGCGGTGGCACCTCTGTCCTGGTCGGCCCTGTTCGCGGTGTGGTCGGCTGGGGTGCTTGGGTGCTCAGCGGCACCGGGGTCGACCTTGTACTCGGCCGTGCTTGGGTTGGGCTCGATGTTGCTGAGCTCAACTGTGCTGGTCTCGGTCTGGGACTCGATGGCCTGGGTGCTGTGCCAGCGGGGTCCCTTATCCTTAAACTCCCGGCTGTGGCACTCAGCTTCACGACCTTTCCCTTGCCCCGATCTACAATTGGTTTCTTCCCGGCTCTCTTGGAGTCGGGTTGGGCGGCAGAAGGACTTCTCGGCCTTTTCTTCGACTTTGTGGCCGACAAAGGACGAGAGTCATCATCAAACTCCTCACACCATTGCAAGTGATTCAACGGTACACATCACGCCAAGCAAAGCAATTATGGATACATGTCTACAAGCATTCATCACGGAAGCAGAAGTTACCGCGGGACGAGGCCTGTTTCGGTTATAAGCCGCGATGGAGTGCTCTTTGTCCTCGGTCTCGATCACCCCATTGGAGAAATAACCGAACAATGTTTCGGTCACTTTTTACTCGTCGGCCACTTCTTTGCTCTCTCGGTCAGGGTCATTCTTCCCCTAGTAATCCCAGTAGAACGTGCTCCTCAGCTTCAATGGTTGGATGTGTCGGGTCAGGAAGCACTTAGCGATCCAGGGGCCGGTCAGGCCAGCCGACTTGAATTTCTCCAACCTCGCCAACAACTGATGTACTTGGCCCATTTCTTCGAAGGTTGGATCCGACGACCAACTGGGCAAGACCGCCGGGGGTTTTCCGGTGAATGGTGGCAGGGAGGGTTCCAAATCAAAACAGTAGAACCACTCCTTATGCCAACCTTTTAGAGAGGATTTCAAAGGAAGATCGATATATATTTTCTTCATCTCACTCCTCAACTGAAGACCAGCCCCTCCAATCACCTAGACCCTATTCTTAGAGGGTTGGGGCTTAATGTGGAACAAGTGCCTGAAGAAATTAAAATGGGGCTCTACACCCAGATAGCACTCGCAAAGAGTCACAAAGATAGAAATTTGTAGGATTGAGTTGGGATTCAGATTCACCAACTCCAATCCGTAGAAACTAAGAAGACGGCGGAGGAATGCGGAGGACGGAAGAAACAAACCCCCGTCAAAGAAAGAGGCAAAAACGACAGTTTCGCCGGATTGGGGATTTGGGACCGACTCACCCTCGGCTGGCCGCCAGCGGATAATGTCTCGGCTCTGCAGCCGCAGTGACCTCTCCAACCTCTCCAGCTTCGATCGGCTGCAATCCGAGGTCGGCCACCCATCAACCGACGCCCCAACGGAATCTGGCACCTTTGGCATGGCTGGGGGGCATGAAATTTGGGGTAAATATAGTCGAGGGCTTGGAGTGGACAAATGGATGCGGAATCGCTCGAGCTTTGGTGGGGAGGAGCAAGCAATGGCGAACCCTAGCGGAGCGGGAAGCAAAATTTTGGCGTGGAGCTGGGAAGACGAAATGATTGGTCGTGTGGGGAAGATTGAGGAATCTTTTCTCTCTCCCTTAGCCTTTATAGAGCCTGTGCCATCTGAATGGGCTTGGGCCTACACAGTTGAAGCTGGGCCACCGAAGATATGAGTTTCTACAGTAGCATGCTCAATATGGGCCGCTTGCAGGCCGAGTTAAAATCACGGCGCTGGTGTTACTAACAGTAACCAATGAGGTAAACAGATATGCTTCATGAAAGCCTAATTGCTAAACATATGTGTTTGGGTATCTGTCTTATCCACGAGGTATCGAGGATATATCCTTATAAGGATCACAAGCTGGTCTTCATTAAAATTGGGAATACAAGTATCTTTCTCGAGTACACCTGACCACGCAATGGATTAATTTTCATAAAGTGGTACTCGGCCTACATGCTTGGTCACCAGTTGCCATGGGCAACATTATTCCAGCTGATATGATGCTGAAGAGTCTAACTTCCGAGTAGTGCACTACTCGGGAGAGACTATAAATAGCTTTTCCAGCTGACATGACGCTGAGCAGTCTAACTCTCGAATGGGATGCCACTCGGGAAAGACTATAAACCCCTTTTTTCCAGCTGACATGAAGCTGGAGAGTCCCACATACGAGTGGCATGCTACTCGGCAAGACTATAAATCATATTCCGGTTGACATGATACCGAAGAGTCTCATATACTAGAAGTAATCTACTCAGGAAAGACTGCAAGGTTAAAGATCCTTGACTTTATGTTTAATTGTCTTCACAATTAAGCACAAAGTCGGGGGGCTACACCTAATAGGTGCTCCTATTCAGCGCACACTATTCATACACCAACATGAAGCCCTTCATAGCCTCGCTGCCAGCTGATATGAAGCAGGACTCGAGAAGAAGAAGCACTCGAACAAAGGGTACTCGGGAGCAATGCACTCGGGCAATCTTCACCACGGAGGATGAGCACTCGGCATCAGCTGTGACTCAACTATGAAGGTCTTAGGGGCTACTGTGGAGGCCATGGGCCCGGGTACCTCATCACAAGCATATGGGCCACTTGGATAGAGGATGGGCCGAGTCTTGTAGTTAGAGATATAGTAGCACCCGGTGGGTTTTGCCTTGTACAAAAAGGAATACACAATCTTAGCCGGGTAAGATGTATCTCTAAGAAGGAAATCCCTTGGCCGTATCCGGTTGGGATTCCTATCTTGTACCCCTACCCCCCAGTATATAAGGGGAGGCATGGCGCCCCTTGAGGGTAGAGAACAACACAGAAGATCATCGATCGACACACATCCTCAAAGGAATACCACCACAACTGGACGTAGGGTATTACCTCACATCGAGGGCCTGAACCAGTATAAAATCTCCTTGTGTTCCTTTGCAGTCCACCGAGTTTCCCCTTGCCGAGCAGCCCTATAGTTATATTGCTGGTGTAAAACATCGACATTTCAAGGCCTGCGTCATTACCACAATCGCAATGTCCGTGGCCGCACCTTTTTGGTCGGGGATCTCGCCTTGAGAAAAATACAAACCACCAAAGACAGGCATAAACTATCCCCAATATGGGAAGGGCCGTTCATTATTGCTGAGGTTACACGGCCAGGAACCTACCAACTGAAGACCGAAGACAGTGCCCTCATCAGCAACTAATGGAATATAGAACAGTTACGTCCTTTCTATACCTAAGTTTTATATTTCCCCATGTGTACAGTTTTTCTCTGACTCACTATGCCGCTTGTTCCAACCGAGTAGTGAGTCGGGGCTGCATGTATTATATGTGCTTTGTCAATAATATACGAGCCTGTTTTACTTAAGTTATGAAGTTTTCCAACGACTTTGTTATATTTGCCCGAGTACAGCTTTCTGCGGTGAACTATTTTATTAAGTTCCTATAGACTAACTCAGCGTAGACTATATAGTCGGGTAAAGCTAATGACAACTAAGTAAAAACTCAAAGCTTGGCGGCATTGCACATATATTTACACATGTCCTTACAAAAAATTTATATGCACCGACTGCATGATGGATTGTTCTTACATACCCAGGTCTCGGGCAATCACCTCTGCAGTCGGCTTCGCTTGGGTTATCAACTCCAGCGCCTCCTCAAGTGTCGTCTCCTCGGTGAATCCCTCTCCGATGGCTTCAAGATCTGCCCTGGGGTAGATTGACTTGGTCATTGCTAGGGTTTGGGCCACGCCGACGACAACACGCTCGTCCGAGTACCTCTTTCGGATACTCAGGGCTTCATTGAGGCGCATCTACACTTGGGAGATCATGTTGGAGTTGGTTCCCACGTAGTGAGGGTCCATTACGTCAAGGAGCCCTTTCACAGACTCAGCAAGGATCTCCCGTTACTCCTTGACAACTTTTATCTCCTCTACAAAGGCTTGAAACTGGATTTGGGCATTAGCTCTAGCAGCTGCCCAGGTTCATCAACAAGTAAACTTGTTAGGCAAAACTGCAGACAGAGTACCTAATGGATTGGTTAAGATCATTGTCAGAGTGGAGACTTACTTTCGTAGTCGACCTCCCATTTGGCTTTGGCCTTCTCCAGTTCAACCTTCTCTCTCTCGAGCTTGGCGTTGGCCTTCTCCAAGTTGGCCTTGTCTTTCTCGAGCTCAGCTTTGTCCCTTTCGACCTCCTTCAGCTTGGTTTCCCCTTCTGTTCGGCTCTTCAGCTTAGCTTCGAGGGCTGTATATCAAAGAAGTCAAGCACTCAAGATTACAGTCAAGACATAACTGGGCAGTCGGAAAGCAATAAGAATGGGGGAACATACACAGGGCTTAGTCGGGAAGACAAATATAGGAGACTTACTTCTAATCTTGTCGGCTAAGGCCCAATTCTTGCCCCTGAGTTGATCAACAGCTCCCCTCAGCCAAGTCTCCTTCTCTTGGCTAGACCACTCCAAGTCGGCCTTTGAGGCCTGGAGCTGGCCTAATCGCTGGAGCTAAGGGGCAAGCTGGGTCAAGACCTCATTCATCTTCTCCGAGCGGTCAACAATCTTCTGCTTGGAGCAAAACAGAGCAAAGCAGAGTCAAGTGTCAGAATACTCATACAAGGAAGACTGACAAGAACTCAGCTTGACGAAAACCATGCCTGGACCCCCCCGGGACGCGACGATTGCGGAGCGAAGCAAGACTTCACGCTCCCTATCCGCTGCCACTTCATCGTGCTCATAACTCTTCGTAGTTCCATCAGGGGTTACCCTATGGAATGTCCTCGGGAATCTGTGGGGAGGAGCTTCAAGCCTAGGGAGGCCTGGCCCTTCTGACGACGACGATGACGACGACAAGGATGGCAACGGGGTCCTGGCCCCCAACTCGGCGGCTGTTGGGGCTTCAGGGATATGCTCAGGGGCTGGAGCAACAGCTTCAACATTAGCCCCTTGGTCGGCCAGTGTTGGCGGCTCTGTAGTCGAGACGACCTTAGTTTTTGCAACTGAGACGGTCACCGGCTCAGCAGATATGCTCGCTGGTGCTGGTTCATCTGGGGCTGGCTCGACAGCAGGGGCAGCCGGTGTGGTCTCCTTGAGATCAATATTGGCACGTTTCCTGCACGGAGTGCTAAGTATCAAAACACCACAGTGCTGAACAGAACTTCCAGAAGATTCAAAGTCACATACCTCTTGGAGAACTTGAACCTCCACCCAGGGGCTCCTAGTGTTGGCACTAGAGGACTGCTGGCTGTTGGGCTAGATGGCACAGCAGTCGGCGGTGGCGTTTTAGTCCTGGTCAGCCCAGCTCCTGGAGCGACCGGCTAGGGCGCTAGGGTACTCAGTGGCGCCATCCTTGGGCTCGATGTTGCTGAGCCTGGCGGCGCTTGACCTGACCTTGTACTCGGCGGCGCTCTTCTTGGGCTCGATGTTGCTGAGCCTGACTGCGTTGGTCCCAGTTCGGGACTCGCCGGTCTGGGAGCTGTGCTGGTGGTGTCTTTGATCTTCAGACTCCCAGCTGCGGCACTCGGCCTAATGATTTTCTTCTTGCCCTAGTCTTCAACAGGCTTCTTCCCCGCTCTCTTGGAGTCGGGCTGGGTAGCAGAAGGACTTAACGGCCTTTTCTTCGACTTCATGGCCGACAGAGTTTGGGAGTCCTCATCGAACTCCTCACATGACTGTAAGCAGTTCAACAACGTATATTACACATTGCGGAGCAATCTTGGGCATATATCTGCAAGCATTCATTACAGATGGACAATAAGTTAACACCAGCGAGAGTTACCTTTGGACGAGGCCTCTTCAGGCTAAAAGCCGCTATAGACCGCTCTGAGTCTTCAGTTTCGACCACCCCGCTAGCAAAGTAATCCAGCAGGATGTCAGCCACCTTGTGCTTATCCAGCAGGTCGGGATACTCCCGGCTAGGATCACCTCTGCCTTTGTAGTCCCAGCCGAAGTGACACCTCAACTTCAGCAGCCTGATGCGCTGAGTCAAGAAACATCTGGCCACCCATGGACCAGTCAGCCCGGCGCTCTTCAGCTTGTCAATCTTGTCAATCAATATATAGACTTGGCCCATTTCTTCAAAGCTGGGCAAAGATGACCAATTGGGCACAACCGTCGGAGGCAAACCCATAAAAGGGGGAGGCTTGGTTCAAGATCAGAACAGTAAAACCACTCTCTATGTCAGCCTTTGAGAGAAGACTTCAGGGGGATATTGATATAAATCCTCTTCATCTCACTCCTGAGCTGGATATCGGCCCCCCAATCACCTGGACCTTGCTCTTGGAGGGCTGGGGTTTGATGTGGAACAGATGTCTAAATAGATTCAAATGGGGTTCCACAACCAAGAAACACTCACATAGAGTCACAAAGATAGAAATTTGCAAGATTGAGTTGGGATTCAGATTCACTAGCTCAAGTTCATAGAAGGTGAGAAGTTGGCAAAGAAAGTCGGAAGATGGAAGAGAAAGACCCCGGTCAAAAAAAGAGGCGAAAATGACAGTCTCACCAGCCTGGGGCTCCGGAACCGATTCACCTTCAGCCAGACGCCAATGGATGACATCGCGGCTCTGCAATCGCAATAGCCTCTCCAGATGTTTTAGCTTAGTCAGCCCGCAATCCGAAGTTGACCAGACCTCATCCGACGCCTCTAGGAAATCTAAAGCCCTTGGCATGGTTAAGGGCAAGAAGATTTGGGGGAAAAGTCACTAGGGGCTTGGAATGGACGAAGAGAAGCGGGATCGCCCAAGCTTCAATGGGGAAGAGCAAGCAATGGCGAACCCTAGCGAGGCGGGAGGCGAAATTTTAGTGCGGAAGCTGGAAGACGAAACAATTGGAGGAATGGAGAAGATGAGGGAATCTTTTCTCTCTCCCCGCTTTTATAGAGCCCATACCGATTCGTGGGCTTGGGCTTACAAAGTCGGTACTGGGCCACCAAGATATGAGTTTCTATAGTACTACGCTCAATGTGGGCCACTCGCTGGCTGTGTTAAAATCACAGTGCTGGTGCTACCAACAGGAACCGATGAGGTAAACAGATATGCTTCATGAAGGCCTAATTGCTGAACACATGTGTTCGGGTATCTGTATTATCCACCAGGTATTGAGGATATATCCTTATAAGGGTCACAAGCTAGTCTTCATTAAAATTGGGGATGCAGGTATCTCTCAAGTACACCTGACCACATAATAGATTAAATTTCATAAAGTGGTACTCGGCTTACATGCTTAGCCAACATTTTCCATGAACAAATATTCTTCCAGCCGACATGACGCTGAAGAGTCTAACTTCCAAGTAGTGCACTATTCGAGAAAGACTATAAATATTTCTTCCAGCTGATATGAAGCTGAGGAGTCTAACTTCCGAGTAAGATGCCACTCGGGAAAGACTATAAAACACCTTTTCCAGCTGACATGAAGCTGAAGAGTCTCATATACGAGTGGCATGCTACTTGGCAAAGACTATAAATTATTTTTGGCTGATATGATGCTGAAGAGTCTCATATACCATTAGTATACTACTCGGGAAAGACTGCAAGGTTAAAGATCTTTGACTTTATGTTTAATTGTTTTCACAATTAAGCACAAAGTCGGGGCTACACCTAATAGGTGCGCCTATTCGGCGCACACTATTCATACTTCTACATGGAGCCCTTCATAGCCTCGCTGCCAGCTAACATGAAGCTGGACTCGGGAGAAGAAGCACTCGGACAAAGAGTACTCGGGAGCAATGCACTCGAGCAAACTTCACCGTGGAGGATGAGCACTCGGCATCAGCTGTGACTCAACTATGAAGGTCTCAGGGGCTGCTGTGAAGGCCATGGGCCCCGGGTACCTCATGACAAGCATATGGGCCACTCAGACAAAGGATGGGCCTAGCCTTGTAATTAGAGATATGGTAGAACCTGGCAGACTTTGCCTTGTACATTAAGGAATATACATTCTAAGTCGAGCAAGTTATATCTCTAAGAGGAGATCCCTTAGCCATAATTCGGCTGAGACTCCTATCTTGTACCCCTGTCCCCCAGTATATAAGGGGAGGCAGGGCGCCCCCTAAGGGCATAAGCTCATAGAAGCGAACATACATCCTCAAAGGAATACACCACAACTGGACGTAGGGTATTACCTCACATCGAGGGCCTGAACCAGTATAAACCTCCCTGTGTTCCATTGCAATCCACCAAGTTTCGATCCGATGAGTAGCCCTATATTCATATTGCCGATGTAAAACATCGACACGGGGTCTATCTCTTCCTTCTTTGGATTTTTTGTGCCAACTTCTTTCCTTCCATGGGCTAGAGATGGTGAATCTGAATCCCAACTCCATCTTGCAAATCTCAATCTTCGCAACTCTATGCGAATGATTTCTGGGTATGGAGCCCCATTTCAATCTGTTTAGATATCTGTTCCACATCAAAGCTCAGCCCTCCCAAAACAAAGTCTAGGTGATAGGGGGAGCCGGTCTTCAACTTAGGAACGAAATGAAAAAGTTATATCTTCATGTTCCTCTGAAAACTTCCCTTAAGGGCTGGCATAAAGAGTGGTTCTATTGTTCTGATCTCGAACCACACCTGCCCCTCTTTACTGGTTTGCCTCCGGAGGTCGTGCCCAGCTGGTCATCTGTGCCAAGCTTTGAGGCGATGGGCCAAGTATATATGTTGATTGATAAGATTGACAAGCTGAAGATCTCTAGATTGACTGGTCCCTGGGTGGCCAGACATTTCCTGACCCGGCGTATTAGGCCATTGAAGCTAAGGAGCCACTTCGGCTGGGATTACCAGGTGTGGGTGCCATGGGCCCCGGGTACCTCATGACAAGCATATGGGCCACTCGGATAGAGGATGGGCCTAGCCTTGTAATTAGAGATATAGCTAAATTCGGCAGACTTCGCCTTGTATAGAAAGGAATATACAGTCCTAGTCGGGTGCGTTATATCTCTAAGGGGAGATCTCCTAGTCGTAATCCGATGGGGACTCCTACCTTGTAACCCTGTCCCCCAGTATATAAGGGGAGGCAGGGCGCCCCATGAGGGCAGGTTGAGTTGGTTCACCAGAATCACCACCGCAAATCCTCAAAGGAATAACACCACAACTGGACGTAGGGTATTACCTCACATCGAGGGCCTGAACCAGTATAAAATCTCCCTGTGTTCCTTTGCAATCCACCGAGTTCCCATCCGCCGAGTAGCCCCATATATTTATTGCCGGTGTAAAACATCGACAGTTGGCCCGCCAGGTAGGGGCTTCGGCGCGATCTACATCTACAAGCTCGATGGATCCAGCAACCGGAGTCGACGGCGGCAAACTCTCCCCCGGAGATACAATCTCATTCGGAAGCCTCGACTTCGTCGCCGACATGTTCGGCAATCTCACCTTGGCCGACTCGGACTCGATCCGATCTGCCAGGGAGCCAGCCGACTCCACGCCAGTCGGCCTACACGATGCTGCAGTAATCTCTCACGACATGCTGCGGCGATCTCTAATACGCCCGAGTCCAGGAACAACTCTTTCTTTCAGTGTTCGACTCGGACTCGGTTTTGAGCCGGCCGAGATCGAGCCAAAAAAGGAAGAGATCGTCAATTTCCCGATCGGACTCGGCGACGCCGTGGATATCTACAATCTACATTCGACGCGGCAAACCCGATCCTCTGGAGTTCGACTCGGATACGGCCCAGAGCTGCTCGAGATCGGATCGAGGGAGGTTGGAGTTATAATCACCCCCATCAACTATTCCGACTACGACTCTCAGTCGGACTACGACTCCCAGTCGGACAGCAGTTCGGCAAGCTTCTTCCCGCCACGAGAAATCTTCATGGCATCCAAAGGCTCTACTCCTACTCAGGAATCACGCCAACTACACGAGCAACAAGAGGAGGAGGCCTGCCGACTGCGAGAACAACAAGAGGAGGAGGCCTGCCGACTGCGAGAACAACAGGAGGAAGAAGCAAGATGCCTGCACGCCCGCAACAACGGCCTATGCAGGGCTGGGCGAACCACTCAGCAACAAACCCTCCAAACAAAAGTCGGCGACCACGACGTCTTCGTCACGCCACAACAGAACATCGTGGCCGCCGCAACCCTACTAGACACGGTCCAACTTGGGCTTGATCACCAGGCCACCCCGACGATCGCAAGGATAAAAGCCATGCTTACCGCTGCCGCATGTCAGCAGCACCAACAGTCGGGCAACACACTCGTACTGACCAGTCGGTCAACTTCCCCAGCGGCAGTCTCATCCACCTCAAAGCGACATCGAGCGGCCGGCTCTAGTCGGCAGCACGCGGAGTCAAGCCAGACGTCACTCGGCAACCACAACAACCGGCAACGTCGAAGCGACCGTCGGGGCAACCAGGACCTCCGAGACCGACTACGGCGCGACCTTCAGCAAGACATTAATGCTCGGCACCGCAAACGAGAAGAAGACGACCAACGCCAGCTGGAAGACGAGAACGAGCATTTCGGCCTCCACTACGGGCGGTTTCGCCGCCGTAGTCGGGGTCGGAGTCCTCATGAAGACGAAGGCATACCGGCCTTCACCCAGGAACTACGACAGGTCGACTGGCCAGTCGGCTTTAAGCCTACAGGCATCAACAAATACGATGGCAAGACCAATCCCGAGTCCTGGCTCACGGTCTACACTCTGGCGATCCGAGCAGCTGGGGGAAATCACAAAGTCATGGCTAACTACCTCCCAGTCGCTCTAGCCGACTCAGCGAGGACATGGCTAACAGGACTTCCCAAGCAATCAATCGGCTCCTAGGGAGAACTCCGGGAACGCTTCATCGCCAACTTCCAAGGAACGTACGAGAGGCCATCTTCCGAGCACGACTTATATCAGTTGCATCAAAGGAAGAACGAGTCTCTTCGTGACTTCATCAAGAGGTTCTCTGAGAAGAAAAATTCGATCCCAAACATCAAGGATGAGGTCGTCATCGCCGCCTTTCGAAAAGGAGTCAAAGACACCTCGTTCATCGACAAATTCACGCGGAAGCCTCCCAACTCTGTCAAGGCCCTATTCGACATGGCAAACAAGTACGCCGACTCGGCCCACGCTGTTGCCGAGGCCCTCGATGACAACAAGTCACCCTGACAGAAGAAGCGGGACGACACCAACGACGCTGTCCCGACTAAAGCTGGGAATCGCAAACGCAAGTCAGACGGCTCCATTGTGGCAGTCGGTCACAACCGCCTTCGACCTTCAACAACTGAGGATTATCAGAACAACAAGTGACATGCTCGGGGGCTCACAAGCTCAAACACGAGGATGGCATCCCCACTCCCAAATACCGAACAGCTAAGTCGCTTTCTGATAAACATCTCCTCACTCGGCCTTGCTAGTGCCACAGCCGCTTACACCTAATAGGTGTACAAGCTGCGCATTTACTTTTTTCCGTTTTTGCTCTTAAATGATTACAAAAGTACTCGAGTAGCATAAATCTCGATCCGTGAAACTCTGCTCCATAGGACAAACTCAAGTCACCCAAAACGCGTGCCCGGGAAAGAGCCATGAGCCAACTCCCGACGCTAGGGGGCTATGACTAGTCGGGCAGAGTGCTTAAACGTAAGGGGTCAACTACTCGAGGAAATTAATATCAAAAAGAGAAAGAACACGTATTTACATATATTGTAAAATACATTTTATTCGGATAATTGTTTTCATCATCAGATGCTACTTATCCGATATCTTTATATTGCAGGCCCAGCTCCGGATACGTGTGACAGGAACTCAGGGCTGCGAGCCTATCTCCTACGCTCGGGGGCTGGACAAGTCTGCCAAAATACACTCGGGATGCTCCATGAGAGCTACTTACCGAGTACTTGCGCCAGTCGGGACGTCATCTTCCTTGGCTACGCTCCATGCGAGCTAATAACCGGCCTCCGGCGCCAGTCGGGGCTGTGTACTACTCGGCTAAGTAGGGTACGCCCCATGAGGGTCGCCAGCCGAATCCTACGCTAATGCTAGGTTCGGGTACCTTATCCGGCTTTACCGAAGTCAGAGAAGACCTATGTCGTCAAAGCACATCCGGAGTTCCCATGCACCGCGTCACACCTGGGGAGAGCGAGCAGATTCTGCAATATACCTACTCAGGCGTCTGTGGCAACCAGGATGCATCCGGAGCATAAGTCGGAAAGACTTGCAGACGAGGATTCCTCTGGCTGATTGCGGTTACCAACGCCGCCATACTCATCCTGACATGCGATGGATGCTACTTCTATAGAGCTATGCTGGGTAGGTTGGTTCAGGCCGGCTTACTTGGTAATAGCCACCAAGACATGAGTTCCTACAGTAGCATGCTCCATGTGGGCCACCCGCAGGCTGAGTTGAAATTATAGCGCTGGTGCTACCAACAGGAGCCGATGACGTAAACAGATATGCTTCATGAGAGCCTTATTGCTAAACATATATGTTTGGGTATCTGTCTTATCCACCAGGTCTCGAGGATACATCCTTACAAGGATCACAAGCTGGTCTTCATTAAAATTGGAGATGCAGGTATCTCTCTCGAGTACACCTAACCACGTAATGGATTTATTTTTCATACAGTGGTACTCGGCCTACATGCGTGGCCACCAGTTGCCATGAGCAGCATTATTCCTGCTGACATGACGCGGATGAGTCTAACTTTCGAGTAGTACACTACTCGGGAGAGACTATAAAATTCTCATTCCCGCTGACATGATGCGGATGAGTCTAACCTTCGAGTAGTGCACTACTCGGGAAAGACTATAAACATTCTTCCAGCTGACGAGCTGAAGAGTCTAACTTCCGAATGGGACGCCACTCGGGAAAGACTATAAACACCTTTTCCAGCTGACATGAAGCTGACGAGTCTAATTTTCGAGTAGTATATTACTTGGGAAAGACTATAAATAATCATCCCGGCTGACATGATGCCGACGAGTCTGATTTTCGAGTAGTATACTACTCGGGAAAGACTATAAACACCCCCTTTCCAGCTGACATGACGCTGAAGAGTTCCATATGCGAGTAGCATCCTACTCGGCAAGACTATAAACATACATTCCGACTGACATGAAGTCGAAGAGTCCTACATACGAGTAGTTCCCTGCTCGGCAAGACTATAAATTATATTCCGGTTGACATGATACCGAAGAGTCTCATGTACCAGTAGTAATCTACTCGGGAAAGACTACAAGGTTAAAGATCTTTGACTTCATGTTTAATTGTTTTCACAATTAAGCACAAAGTCGGGGGCTACACCTAATAGGTGCGCCTATTTGGCGCACACTATTCCAACATCTACATCGAGCCCATCATAGCCTCGCTGCCAGCTGACATGAAGCAGGACTCGGGAGAAGCAGCACTCAGACAAAGAGTACTCGGTAGCAACGCACTCGGGAAGACTTCACCGTGGAGGATGAGCACTCGGCATCAGCTGTGACTCAACTATGAAGGTCTCGGGGGCTACTGTGGGTGCCATGGGCCCCGGGTACCTCATGACAAGCATATGGGCCACTCGGATAGAGGATGGGCCTAGCCTTGTAATTAGAGATATAGCTAAATTCGGCAGACTTCGCCTTGTATAGAAAGGAATATACAGTCCTAGTCGGGTGCGTTATATCTCTAAGGGGAGATCTCCTAGTCGTAATCCGATGGGGACTCCTACCTTGTAACCCTGTCCCCCAGTATATAAGGGGAGGCAGGGCGCCCCATGAGGGCAGGTTGAGTTGGTTCACCAGAATCACCACCGCAAATCCTCAAAGGAATAACACCACAACTGGACGTAGGGTATTACCTCACATCGAGGGCCTGAACCAGTATAAAATCTCCCTGTGTTCCTTTGCAATCCACCGAGTTCCCATCCGCCGAGTAGCCCCATATATTTATTGCCGGTGTAAAACATCGACACCAGGGGAAAAATGATCCCAACCGAGAATACCCAGATCTGACTGGCAAGCACAAGGTGACTGACATCTTGCTTAGTTATTTCTCCAGCGGGGTGGTTGAAACTAAAGATGCAGAGCGTGCCACCGTGGCTTACAACCTAAAAAGGCGTCGTCCAAAGGTAATATTGAAATGTTGGTTGCTAAATTGCTGTCATTCTGTGATGAATGCTTGTTGATGTGCATACTGGATTGCTCTGCAAAGTATGATGTATGTTATTTGAATCACTTGCAGGAATGTGAGGAGTTTGATGATGACTCCCAAACTTTATCGGCCGTCTAGTCGAAGAAGAGGCCATTGAGTCCTTCTACTGCCCAGCCCAGCTCCAAGAGAGCTGGGAAAAAACCTGTTGAAGACCCGAGCAAGAAGAGAGCTAGCAGGCCGAGTGCCACAGCCGGGAGCCTGAAGATTAAAGATACCACCAGCGTAGCTCCTAGGCCACCGAGTCCCAAGCCATCGCCTCCAAGCCCGAGACCAACACCCGGCTCAGCAACATCAAACCCAAGACTGGTGCCGCCAAGTACAAGATCAGCAGTGCCGAGCCAAAGAGCGGCGCCACCGAGTGCCTCAGCACCCCAGCTGGCCGTACCAGAGACCGGGCTGACCAAGGGCAAAACACCACCGCCGACTACCGCACCAACGAGCCCAACAGCCAGTAGCTCTCCACTGTCGACATCTGGAGCCCCCTCGTGGAGGTTCAAGTCCTCCAAGAGGTAAGCAATCTTGAATCTTCTGAAAATCTTGATCGTGTAATAATGTCTTGAGATTTGACTCATTGTGCAGGAGGCGAGTGGACATAGATCTAAAGAAGACTATGCCAACTGCTCCTGTTGCTGAGCCAGCCCCAGCCGAGCCAACACCAACAAGCTCATTTGCTGAGCCGATGACTGCCTCAGTTGTAGAAACCGAAGCTGTCTCGACAGCAGGACCGCTGGTGCCGGCTGACCAGGGGCAAGTACTAAAGCCGCTGCTCCAGCCCCTGAGCGAGTCCCTGAAGCCCCAACAGCTGCCGAGTTAGAAGCTAGGACCTCGTCACCGCCCATATCGTCGTCGTCGTCGTCTTCAGAATTGGATCTCCCCAAACTTGAAGCCCCTCCTCGCAGGTTCCTGAGAACATTCCACTGGATATCCCCCGAGGGAGTCGGGGAAAGCTACGAGCATGATGAGGAGGGAGCGGAGAGGGAGCGCGAAGTTCTTCTTCATGCCACAATCGCCGCATCCTGGGGAGTCCAGGTATGACTTCCGCCATATTGAGTTATTGAAAATCTTCCATGTATTGGTTCTCTGCCTCTTGACTTTGTTTTGCTCTGTCTTTTCTCCGAGCAGAAGATAGTCGACCACTCAGAAAAAGTGAACAAGGTCTTGACCCAGCTTGCCCCCATCTCCAACGGTTGGGCCAGCTCTAGGCCAAGAAGGCCGACTTGGAACGGTCTAGTTAGGAGAGGGAGACGTGGCTGAAGGGGGAGTTGACCAGCTCAGGGATGAGAAGTGGGCTCTAGCCAAGAAGATCAGAAGTAAGTCTCCTGTATTTGTTTTCCCGAATAAATCCCGAGTATATTTCTCCAGCTCTACTATTTCCCGACTACTCGGTTGAGTCCTAACTGTAATCTTGAGTTCTTGACTATTCTGATGTACAGCCCTCGAGGCCGAGTTGAAGACCCAGACAGAGGAGAAGAAACAACAGGAATCTAAGCTGAAGAAGGTTGAAAAGGCTAAAGCTGAAGTGGAGAAGGCCAAAGCCAAAGTAGAGGCCAACTATGATAGTAAGCCTTCCCTCTGACAATAACCTTAATCAATCCTCTTGTTACTCCGACTGCAATTTTGGCTAACAAGTATACTTGTCAATGAATCTGAGCAGCTTCAAGAGCCAATGCCCAAATCCAATTCCAAGCCTTTGCAGTGGAGATTAAAGTTGTCAAGGAGTCACGGGAGATTCTTGCTGAATCCGTGAAAGGGCTCCTTGATATTATGGATCCTCACTACGTTGGGACCAGCTCCAACACAATCTCCCAGGTGTAGGCGCGCCTTAGTCAAGCCCTGAGTATTTTGAAAAAGTACTCGGATGAGCATATGGCTGTTGGTGTGGCCTAGACCATTGCCATGACCAAATCGATCTACCCTAGGGTAGACCTTAAGGCCATCGGTGAGGGGTTTGCCGAAGAGACAACACCTGAGGAAGCATTGGAGTTGATCACCTAGGCAAGGCCGACTGCAAAGATGATCACAAAAGACCTGGGAATGTAAGAACAAACTGTCATGCAATCGGTGCATGTAAAGCTTTTGTAAAGACATGTGTAAATATATGTACAATGCAGCTGAGTTCTTGGTTTTACTTAGTTATCATTAGCTTTACCCAACCATCTAGTCTGCACCGAGTTGATCGATAGGAACTTAATAAAAATCGTTTGCCTCAAAGGCTATACTCGGGCAAATATAACATAGTCATTGTAAAACTTCACAACTTAGATAAAACAAGCTCGTATATTGTTGACAAAGCACATATAATACATGCAGCCCCCAACTCACTACTTGGTTGAAACAAACGGCGTAGTGAGTCAGAGAAAAACTTTATACATATGTATGTGAGAGAGTACAAAACTCAGGTATAGAAAGGACGTAGTTGCTCTAAATTCCATGAGTTGCTGACTAGGGCACCGTCTTGAGTCTTCAGTCAGTAGGCGCCCGGCCAAGTAACCTCAGTGATAATGAACGGCCCTTCCCATAGGGGGGATAGTTTATGCCTGTCTTTGGTGGTTTGTATTTTCCTCAAGACAAGATCCCCGACCAAAAAGGCGCGGCCACGGACATTCCGGCTGTGATAACGACGCGGGCCTTGAAGATACCTTGCCGACTGGATGATTGCGTTGTCCCTAGCTTCCTCCAACTGATCTAGTTGAACCAGTTGGTTTTCGTTGGATTTATCTTCTGAGTAAGCCCGAACTCACGGAGAGCCGAACTCTAACTCGGTTGGTAACACAACCTCAGCACCATAGACTAGGAAGAAAGGGGATTGCCCTGTTGCCCGACTAACCGTGGTTCTTAGAGACTAGAGAACAGATGGGAGTTCTTGTACCCACCGCCCTACATATGGTTGTAGTCGGTCGAACATCCTGGCCTTGATTCCTTGTAAGACCATGCCATTGGCACGCTCGACCTGCCCATTGCTTTGTGGGTGTGCCAAGAAGCATAACAGATCTTGATGCCAAAGTTGTCACAAAAATCTTGAAATACGCCGCCCATGAACTGACTACCGTTGTCCGTTATGATGTGGTTAGGAGCCCCGAATCGGTATAATATACTCATGAAGAAGTCCTTTGCTCATGCTGTTGTTATGGTAGCAGCGGGTTTTGCCTCAATCCACTTTGTGAATTTATCCACTACGACGAACAAGTGTGTGAACCCTCCTGGCGCTTTCTTGAAAGGCCCAACCATGTCAAGCCCCTATACTACAAAGGGCCAAGAGATTGGGATTGTTTGGAGTTCTTGGGTTGGAAGATTTGTTTGTCTTGCATAGAATTGACAACCCTCACATGTGCGAACAATGTCTTTCCGACTAACGTCCTAGATGCGGCATGGTTGCCACATATGCCCGAGTGGATCGATTGCAGAATCTGCTTGCCCTCCTCGGGTGTGGTGCAACGCATCAGGACTCTGGATGCACTTCTTCGATACAGGTCTTCTCCGACTACTAGGAAACATTTGCTTCGACAGTTAATTCGTTCGGCTTCGCTACTATCTTTTGGGAGTTTGTCATCCAAGAGGAATTTGAGAACAGGAGTCCGCCAATCTTGAGGTATGATCAATACTTCATCTATTGCCGGGGTAGGTTCAGCCCCCGATTGTTCTGGTACTGGTTTCTTCTGGACTGATGGCTCCAGGAGTTGCTCAACAAAAATCCCAGTTAGGACCACTTCTCTCTTGGATCCCATGTTAGCCAATTCGTCTGTAGCATCATTGTATTGTCATAAGACGTGAGTTATCTCTAGCCCGTCGAACTTGTTTTCCAGCTTTCTGACCTCCTGACAATACGTCACCATGGTATCATCGAGACATGTCCAGTTTTTCGTGACTTGGTTCACCACGAGTTGAGAATCCCCGCGTACAACCAGTCGGCGAATGCCGAGTGATATAGCAATACGGAGCCCATGAATGAGCGCCTCATACTCGGTGACATTGTGGGAAGCTAGAAAGTGGATCTAGAGAACGTACTTAAGTTTTTCACCGGTGGGTGACATCAGTACGACGCCGGCCCCAGCACCGCTGATCCGTAGAGAACCGTCAAAGTACATTGTCCAGTACTCTAGCTTGTCTGTTGTTGTAGTCATCTGAACTTCTGTCCACTCGGCCACAAAGTCGGCTAGAGCTTGAGATTTGATTGATGTCCGTGGTTGAAAGGTGATGTCGAACGCCATCAACTCGAGCGCCCATTTAGCGATTCGGCTGATGGCCTCGCGGTTGTGCAGGACGTCCCCGAGTGGATACGATGTGACCACCGTGACTTGATGCGACTAAAAATAGTGCACCAGCTTCCAGACAGTGCTGAGTAGGCTGTATAGCAGCTTCTGGACCTAAGGATATCTCATCTTTGAGTCGGCTAGGACCTCGCTGACGAAGTAGACTAGCCGTTGAATTTTCTGTATATGACCCGGCTTGGATCGCTTGACCACCAACACCGTGCTGACTACCTGAGTGGTTGTCGCCAGATATAGCATTAATAGCTCTTGGGGCATAGGTGATGCCAACACCGGTGGTGATTTGAGAAATTTCTTGAAGTCTTCGAAGGCTTGCTGGGCTTCGGGAGTCCATTGAAAATTATCTGCTTTCTTTAGTAATTTGAAGAAGAGCATGCCCCGTTCGCCTAGTCGGGAAATAAATCGGCTGAGTGCCGCCATGCAGCCTGTTAGCTTTTGGACGCCCTTCTAGCTAGTCGGGGGTGCCATGTTCATGATTGTGTTGATTTTCTCTGGATTGGCCTCGATGCCTCGATGCGATACGATGAAGCCGAGTAGCTTGCCAGATGGCACACCGAAGGCGCACTTTTCCGGGTTCAAATTCATCTTGAATCTTCGAAGATTTTGGAAGGTTTCCTTCAAGTCGGCAATGAGACCTTCTTTGGACTTTGTTTTGATCACCACGTCATCGACATATGCCTCCACGTTGCGCCCGATCTGAGTGTGCAGACACCGCTGAATTGCTCGTTGATATGTTGCTCCAACATTTTTCAAACCGAACGGCATGGTGATGTAGCAGTATGCTCCAAATGGCATGATGAAAGAAGTCTTCAGGCAGTCCTCCTCCTTCAGGCTGATTTGATGGTATCCCGAGTAACAGTCGAGAAAGCTAAGAAGTTCGCACCCCGCAGTTGAATCCACCACCTGATCTATTCTGGGTAGACCAAATGGATCTTTAGGGCACAACTTGTTCAAGTCGGTGTAGTCGACGCACATGCGCCATTTACCGTTCTTCTTCTGGACCAGGATTGGGTTTGCCAGCCAATCCGGGTGGTAGACCTCTTTGATAAACCCGGCTGTGAGGACCTTGGTTATCTCCTCCCGAATAGCATCTTTACAGTCTTGTGTGAAGCGCCGTAGCTGCTGCTTGACTGGCTTGGCGTCCGGCTTTACGTTGAGGGAATGCTCAATCACCTCCCTTGGTACCCCAGGCATGTCGGAAGGTTTCCAAGCAAAAATGTCCCTATTAGCCTACAGGAAGGTGACGAGCGCGTATTCCTATTTAGGGTCGAGTCCGGTCCCGACTAGAGCAGTCTTGAAGGGGTCAGAAGGGTCCAGGGGGATCTTCTTCATGTCAAAGTCTGCTGAAATTCCTGACTTTGCTGCTTTTTTCAACGAAACTTGATCGTCCTCGACTTCGGTTGTAGTGGCTTGCCGAATACTATTGCATCCGACTGCTGCTTCTTGAGATTGAGCCAACTCGTAGCTCTCCTTGTCGCAGGTGAAGGCTTGCTTGACATCGCTGCGAAGGGAAAGAACTCTGGCTGGCCCAGGCATCTTGAGCATCATATAGGTATAGTGCGGCACCGCCATGAATTTGGCTAGCGCCAGCCATCCGAGTATGGCGTGGTACGCGGTCTCAAAATCAGCGACCTCGAAGAAGATGTTTTCTGTGCAAAAGTTATCCCGCGTGCCGAAGGTGATCGGCAAAGTTATCTGTCCGAGGGGTGTTGAAGACAGGCTGGGGATTATCCCGTGGAAGGGCGCAGTACTCGGCCGCAGCTCTGAACGCGGGATCTTCATCTCATCTAGGGTCTTGGTGAACAGGATGTTGAGAGTGCTGCCTCCATGGGCCCCGGGTACCTCATGACAAGCATATGGGCCACTCGGACAGAGGATGGGCCTAGCCTTGTAATTAGAGATATAGCTAGATTCGGCGGACTTCGCCTTGTATAGAAAGGAATATACAGTCCTAGTCGGGTGCGTTATATCTCTAAGGGGAGATCTCCTAGTCGTAATCCGATGGGGACTCCTACCTTGTAACCCTGTCCCCCAGTATATAAGGGGAGGCAGGGCGCCCCATGAGGGCAGGTTGAGTTGGTTCACCAGAATCACCACCGCAAATCCTCAAAGGAATAACACCACAACTGGACGTAGGGTATTACCTCACATCGAGGGCCTGAACCAGTATAAAATCTCTGTGTTCCTTTGCAATCCACCGAGTTTACATCCGCCGACTAGCCCCATATATTTATTGCCGGTGTAAAACATCGACAGTTGGCGCGCCAGGTAGGGGATTCGGCGCGATCTACATCTACAAGCTCGATGGATCCAGCAACCGGAGTTGACGGCGGCAAACTCTCCCCCAGAGATACAATCGCATTCAGAAGCCTCGACTTCGTCGCCGACCAGATCGGCAATGTCACCTTGGCCAACTCGGACTCGATCCGATCTGCCAGGGAACCAGCTGACTCCGCGCCAGTCGGCCTACACGATGCTGCAGCAATCTTTCACGACATGCTGCGGCGATCTCCAATACGCCCAAGTCCAGGGACAACTCTTTCTCTCGGTGTTCGACTCGGACTCGGTTTTGAGCCGGCCGAGATCGGGCCAAAGAAGGAAGAGATCGTCAATTTCCCGTTCGGACTCGGCGACGCCGCGGATATCTACAATCTACATCCGACGCGGCAAACCGGATCCTCTGGAGTTCGACTCGGATACGGCCCCGAGCCGCTCGAGATCGGATCTAGGGAGGTCGGAGTTATAATCACCCCCATCAACTATTCCAACTACGACTCTCAGTCGGACTACGACTCCCAGTCGGATTCCGACTCTAAGTCGGATAGCAGTTTGGCAAGCTTCTCCCCGCCACGAGAAATCTTCATGGCATCCAAAGGCTCTACTCCTACTCAGGAATCACGCTGACTACACGAACAACAAGAGGAGGAGGCCTGCCGACTGCGAGAACAACAGGAGAAAGAAGCAAGACACCTGCACGCCCGCAACGACGGCCTACGCAGGGCTGGGCGAACCGCTCAGCAACAAACCCTCCAAACATAAGTCGGCGACCACGACGTCTTCATCACGCCACAACAGAACGTCGTGGCCGCTGCGACCCTACTGGACACGGTCCAACTTGGGCCTGATCACCAGGCCACCCCGACGATCGCAAGGATAAAAGCCCTGCTTACCGCTGCTGCATGTCAGTAGCACCAACAGTCGGGTGATACCCTTATACCGACCAACCGGTCGACATTCCCGACGGCAGTCTCATCTACCTCAAAGCGACGCCGAGCGGCTGGCTCCAGTCAGCTCATACGGAGGCACGTCAGGCATCACTCGGCAGCCCCAACGACAACCGGCGACGTCAAAGAAACTGTCGGGATGATCAGGACCTTCAAGGCCGACAACGACGTGATCTTCGGCAGGACATCAACGCTCGACACCGCCAACGAGAAGATGATGAGCAACGCCAACCGGAAGACGAGAACGAGCGTTTCGGCCTCCACCACGAGCGGTTTCGCTGCCGTAGTCGGGGTCGGAGTCCTCATGAAGGTGGAGTACCGGCCTTCACCCAGGAGCTACAACAGGCCGACTGGCCATCGGGTTTCAAGCCTACAGGAGTCGAAAAATACGACGGCAAGACCAATCCCGAGTCTTGGCTCACGGTCTATACTACGGCAAATCCGAGCAGCTGGAGGAAATCACAAAGTCATGGCTAACTACCTCCCAGTCGCTTTAGCCGACTCAGCGAGGACATGGCTAACAGGACTTCCCAAGCAATCAATCGGCTCATGGGCAGAACTCCGAGAACGCTTCATCGCCAATTTCCAGGGAACTTACGAGAGATCATCTTCCGAGTACGACTTATATCAGTTGCATCAAAGGAAGAACGAGTCTCTTCGTGACTTCATTAAGAGGTTTTCTGAGAAGAAGAACTCAATCCCTAACGTCAAGGATGAGGTCGTCATCGCCGCCTTTCGAAAAGGAGTCAAAGACACCTCGTTCATCGACAAATTCACACGGAAGCCTCCCAACTCTGTCAAGGCTTTATTCGACATGGCGAACAAATATGCCGACTCAGCCCACGCTGTTGCTGAGGCCCTTGAAGATAAAAAGGCATCCTGACAGAAGAAGCGGGAGAGCACCAACGATGCGGTCCCGACTAAAGCCGGGAATCGCAAACGCAAGTCAGACGGCTTCATTGTGGCAGTCAGTCACAACCGTCTTCGACCTTCAACAACTGAGGATTACCAGAACAACAAGAGACATGCTCGGGGGCTCATAAGCCCAAACGCAAGGATGGCATCCCCACTCCCAAATACCGAACAGCTAAGTCGCTTTTTGATAAACATCTCCTCACTTGGCCTTGCTAGTGCCACAGCCGCTTACACCTAATAGGTGTACAAGCTGCACATTTACTTTTTTCTATTTTTGCTCTTAAATGATTGCAAAAGTACTCGAGTAGCATAAATCTCGATCCGTGAAACTTTGCTCCATGTAAGACGAACTCAAGTCACCCAAAACGCGTGTCCGGGAAAGAGCCATGAGCCAACTCCCGACGCTATGGGGCTATGACTAGTCGGGCAGAGTGCTTAAACGTAAGGGGTCAACTACTCGAGGAAATTAATATCAAAAAGAGGGAGAACACGTATTTACATATATTGTAAAATACATTTTATTTGGGTGATTATTTCCATCATCAGATGCTACTCATCCGATATCTTTATATTGCAGGCCCAGCTCCGGATACGCGTGATAGGAACTCAGGGCTGCGAGCCTATCTCCTACGCTCGGGGGCTGGACAAGTCTGCCAAAATACACTCGGGATGCTCCATGAGGGCTACTTACCGAGTACTTGCGCCAGTCGGGACGTCATCTTCCTCGGCTACGCTCCATGTGAGCTGATAACCGACTTTCGGCACTAGTCGGGGGTCGTATATCACTCGGCTGGGTGAGGTACGCCCCATGAGGGTCGCTAGCCGAATCCTATGCTAATGCAAGGTTCGGGTACCTTGCTTGGCTATAACTCTGTTGGGTAGGGTATGCCCCATGAGGGTCGCTAGCCAAATCCTATGCTAATGCAAGGTTCGGGTACCCTGCTCGGCTCTTCTGAAGTCAGAGAAGACTTACATCGTCAAAGCGCATCCGGAGTTCTCATGCACTGCGTCACACCTGAGGAGAGCAAGCAAATCCTGCAACATACCTGCTCGGGCATCCGTGGCAACCAGGCTGCATCCAGAGCATAAGTCGGAAAGGCTTGCGAACAAGGATTTCTCTGGCTGATTGAGGGCATCAACACCAAAAAACTCATCCTGACATGCGATGGATGATAGTACTATAGAGCTATGCCGGATAGGTCGGCTCAGGCCGGCTTATTTGGTAGCAGCCACCAAGATATGAGTTCCTACAGTAGCATGCTCCATGTGGGCCGCCCGCAGGCTGAGTTGAAATTATAGCGCTGGTGCTACCAACAGGAACCGATGAGGTAAACAGATATGCTTCATGAGAGCCTTATTGCTAAACATATATGTTTGGGTATCTGTTTTATCCACCAGGTCTCGAGAATATATCCTTACAAGGATCACAAGCTGGTCTTCATTAAAATCGGGGATGCAGGTATCTTTCTCGGGTACACCTGACCACGCCATGGATTTATTTTCATAAAGTGGTACTCGGCCTACATGCGTGGCCATCAGTTGCCATGAGCAATATTATTCCCACTGACATGATGTGGAAGAGTCTAACTTTCGAGTAGTGCACTACTCGGGAGAGACTATAAATTTCTCATTCCCACTGACATGATGCGGAGGAGTCTAACTTTCGAGTAGTATACTACTCGGGAAAGACTATAAACATTCTTCCAGCTGACGAGCTGAAGAGTCTAACTTCCGAAAGGGACGCCGCTCGGGAAAGACTATAAACACCTTTTCCAGCTGACATGAAGCTAACGAGTCTAATTTTCGAGTAATATATTACTTGGGAGAGACTATAAATAATCATCCCGGCTAACATGATGCCGACGAGTCTGATTTTCGAGTAATATACTACTCGGGAAAGACTATAAACACCCCCTTTCCGGTTGACACGATACCGAAGAGTCTCATATACCAGTAGTATACTACTCGGGAAAGACTACAAGGTTAAAGATCTTTGGCTTTATGTTTAATTGTCTTCACAATTAAGCACAAAGTCGGGGGCTACACCTAATAGGTGCGCCTATTCGGCGCACACTATTCCTACATCTACATGGAGCCCTTCATAGCCTCGCTGCCAGCTGACATGAAGCAGGACTCGGGAGAAGCAGCACTCAGACAAAGAGTACTCGGGAGCAATGCACTCGGGAAGACTTCACCGTGGAGGATGAGCACTCGGCATCAGCTGTGACTCAACTATGAAGGTCTCGGGGGCTACTGTGGGTGCCATGGGCCCCGGGTACCTCATGACAAGCATATGGGCCACTCGGATAGAGGATGGGCCTAGCCTTGTAATTAGAGATATAGCTAAATTCGGCAGACTTCGCCTTGTATAGAAAGGAATATACAGTCCTAGTCGGGTGCGTTATATCTCTAAGGGGAGATCTCCTAGTCGTAATCCGATGGGGACTCCTACCTTGTAACCCTGTCCCCCAGTATATAAGGGGAGGCAGGGCGCCCCATGAGGGCAGGTTGAGTTGGTTCACCAGAATCACCACCGCAAATCCTCAAAGGAATAACACCACAACTGGACGTAGGGTATTACCTCACATCGAGGGCCTGAACCAGTATAAAATCTCTGTATTCCTTTGCAATCCACCGAGTTTACATCCGCCGACTAGCCCCATATATTTATTGCCGGTGTAAAACATCGACACACCTCCCTTGGTACCCCAGGCATGTCGGAAGGTTTCCAAGCAAAAATGTCCCTATTAGCCTACAGGAAGGTGACGAGCGCGTATTCCTATTTAGGGTCGAGTCCGGTCCCGACTAGAGCAGTCTTGAAGGGGTCAGAAGGGTCCAGGGGGATATTCTTCATGTCAAAGTCTGCTGAAATTCCCGACTTTGCTGCTTTTTTCAACGAAACTTGATCGTCCTCGACTTCGGTTGTAGTGGCTTGCCGAATACTGTTGCATTCGACTGCTGCTTCTTGAGATTGAGCCAACTCGTAGCTCTCCTTGTCGCAGGTGAAGGCTTGCTTGACATCGCTGCGAAGGGAAAGAACTCTGGCTGGTCCAGGCATCTTGAGCATCATATAGGTATAGTGCGGCACCGCCATGAATTTGGCTAGCGCCAGCCATCCGAGTATGGCATGGTACGCGGTCTCAAAATCAGCGACCTCGAAGCAGATGTTTTCTGTGCAAAAGTTATCCCGCGTGCCGAAGGTGATCGACAAAGTTATCTGTCCGAGGGGTGTTGAAGACAGGCTGGGGATTATCCCGTGGAAGGGCGCAGTACTCGGCCGCAGCTCTGAACGCGGGATCTTCATCTCATCCAGGGTCTTGGTGAACAGGATGTTGAGAGTGTTGCCTCCATCTATGAGAACCTTCTTTAGCTTGATGTTCTTGACGACCGGGTCCAGGATGAGTAGATAGCGTCTTGGGTGTGAAACCCGATCTGGGTGATCTGTGCGATCGAATATGATGGGCATTTCTGACCAACGCAGATATTGGGGGGTGTCTGCTGTAGAGACTGAGTTGACGTCACGTGTTGTTAGCTTCTGCTTCCTCTTGGACTCGTATGCAGACGGCCCTCTGAAGATGTGGTTAAGCTTAGCCTGTGGGTCTTGATAGTCACCAGCTAGACCTGGATCTGGCTTGTCTTTGTCCTTGTCAGCGCTAGATGTTGAAGCCTGCTTCGAGGCAAACTTCTTGAGCATGAAGCAATCCTTGGCTGTGTTCCTGCCCTTGGGATGAAAGGGGCAGGGCCCATTCATCACTTTCTGGTATTCGTTGTTCCATGGGGGTCGCGACCGAGTACACTCCACGTTGGCCACCATGTTGTCCGACTTCCGCTTGCGGCCGCCGGATTTGTTCTGTGGTGACTCGTCATTGGCTTTTTGGTCCTTCTGTCGGGGCTCTTTGTTGTCGTCCAGTGCCTGTGCGACCACTTAGGCCGAGTCGGCATACTTGTTTGCCATGTCAAAGAGAGCCCTGACAGAGGCGGGGGGTTTTCGGGTGAATTTGGCGATGAACGGGGCGTCTTTGACTCCCTTGCGGAATGCGGCGATGACGACCTCGTCCTTGATCATTCGGATCGAGTTGCGCTTCTCGGAGAACCTTTTGATGAACTCACGAAGAGACTCGTTCTTCCTCTAGTGCAGCTAATAGAGATCGTGCTCAGAAGACGGCCTCTCGTAAGTCCCCTGGAAATTGGCGATGAATTGTTCCTAGAGTTCTCCCCAGGAGCCGATTGACCGCTTTGGAAGCCCTGTGAGCCATGTCCTCGCCGAGTCAGCCTAGACGACCGGGAGGTAGTTAGCCATGGCCTTGTGATCGCCTCCGGCTGCTTGAATCGCCAGAGTGTAGACTATGAGCTAGGACTCGGGATTGGTCTTGCCGTCATATTTTTCGATTCCTATAGGCTTGAAGCCCGACGGCCAGTCAACCTGTTGTAGCTCCTCGGTGAAGGCGAGTACGCCTTCATCTGCGTGAGGGCTCCGGCTCTGATTACGGCAGTTAAACCACTCGTGGTGGAGGCCAAAGCACTCGTTCTCATCCTCCAGTCAGCGGCGCTCGTCGTCTTCGCGTTTGCAGCGCCATGCGTTGATGTCATAGCAAAGGTCACGTCGCAGATGGCTTCAGAGATCTTGGTTGTCATGGCGGTTGTACTGGGGACACCGCTGATTGTTGTTGTTAGGGTTGCCAAGAGACATCTGTCGTGACTCCGCGTGCGGCTGACTGGAGCTGGCCGCCCGGCGTCGTGCTAATGCGAACGAGACCGCCGTTGGAGAACCCGACCGATTGGTCGGTATGAGGGTGTCACCCGATTGCTAGTGCTACTAACATGCAGCAGCGGTAATCATGGCTTTGATCCTTGCAATAGTCGGGGTGGCCTGGTGATTAGGCCCAAACTGGAGTGTATCCAGTAGTGTTGCAGCAGCCACGACATTCTGTTGACGCGTGACGACGATGTCGTGGTCGCCTACTCGAGTTTGGAGGATTTGTTGCTAAGCAGTTTGCCCAGCCCTGCGTAGCTCGTCGTTGCGAGCGTCACGCTCGGCCTCTTGTTGTCATAGTCGGCGAGCCTCCTCCTCTTGTTCCTCGCGTAGTCAGCGCGCCTCTTGGGTGGCAGCAAAGCCCTTGGATGCCATGAAGATCTCGCGAGGCAGGAGAAAGCTTGCCAAACTACTGTTCGAACTGCCGTTCAAACTGCTATCCAACTTGGAGTCAGAATCGGAGTAGTTGATCGGTGTAATTACAACTCCGACCTCCCTAGATCCAATCTCGAGCGGCTCTGGGCCGCATCCGAATTGAACCGTAGGCGATCGGGTTTGCCATGTGGGATGTAGATTGTAGATATCTGCGGCGTTGTTGAGTCTGCACGGGAGATTAATGATCTCCTCCCTTCCTTGCCCGATCTCGGCCGGCTCGAGGCCGAGTCCAAGTCGAATGCCGAAGGGAAGAGTTGTCCCGAGACCCGGACATGTAGCAGATTGCCGCAGCAATTCGACGAGGGTTGCTGCGGCGTTGTGTGGGCCGACTGGCGCAGAGTCGGCTGATTCCCCGACAGATCGGTTCGAGTCCGAGTTAGCCAGGGTGAGGTTGCCGAACTTGTCAGCGACGAAGTCGAGGCTTCTGAACGTGATCGTGTCTCCAGGGGAGAAGTTGACGCCGTCGACTCTGGTTGTCAAATCCATCGAGCTTGTTGAGGTTGATCTCGCCGAGGCCCTACCTGGCGCACCAACTATCGATGTTTTACACCAGCAATATGAATATAGGGCTACTTGTCGGATCAAAACTCGGTGGACTGTAAAGGAATACAAGGAGTTTATACTGGTTCAGGCCCTTGATATGAGGTAATACCCTACATCCAGTTGTAGTGTATTTCCTTTGAGGATGTATGACTTGATCTGCCCTCAGGGGGCGCCCTGCCTCCCCTTATATACTGGGGGACAGGGTTATAAAGTAGGAGTCCCAGTCGGACTACGACCAAGGGATCTCCTCCTAGAGATATAACTTGCCCGACTAGGATTGTATCTTCCTTATCCTACAAGGTTAAGTCTGCCGAGTGCTATCATATCTCTAATTACAAGGCTAGGCCCATCCTCTTTCCGAGTAGCCCATATGCTTGTCGTGAGGTACCCGGGGCCCATGGCCTCCACAAGCCGCTCCTTGTCCGCCGTCCCGTAGCCACCCTCCACCACCAGAGCACCGTTGTCGCCAAGGACCCGAAGGTTGCTGCCGCCTTTTCTCATCGCTGGTGACCAATTCGTCGCCGTTCATCGCCAAGTGATTGCGGGGTGAGTTCGCCTCGTCAAGCTCACCCACCTAGTGCAAACCGCAACCGCTACCGTGCCCCGGGTCACCAGTGGGTCTCGCCGCCAGAGCGCCGCCATCACCGATCTGCCACGTCGTCGCCCCATCAGCTGTCACGCTGATGCCCCGTCCCCCGTGGCTGCCACCTGTGTGCCAGGTGTTGCCCATCTAGGTGCCGAGATCGGCTTTCATCTAAGCCGTTAGATCAAGGTCCTTTAAATCCTTGCCATCGGATCCTGTACACCATTTCCATGGACCCGGTCTATGGTAGACCCGATTCCGATGACGCAATAAATCCCTTTTCTCTTTCAAAATTAATTTATTGTTGCATCATTATTGCTTTAATAGTTCCGTAAATGGTTTTAATCGGTTTAAACTTCTAAAAATCATAACTAATTCATACGAACTCGGATTGAGGTCCTTCAAGTCTCTAAATTCTTTAAAAATCTAGATCTATCCATTAAAAATATCCACATGTGCTGTTGCTATGTGCTTATGTACTGTTTTTGCATGTTTTGTTATTTGCCTATAGTTTTCGACGTTCCGGAAGAGTCTGTTTACACTGAGGAGGGTTCGGAAGACTTTGCAGAGCAGTAAGGCAAGTCACACAGATCCACAACCCTTTGAGAATGTTGATCCTATGATTTAAATTCCTGTTTTTATTCAAACATGTATTTATTTTATAATATCATCGGGAAGGGAAAACCTTGATCCTTGTTTATAGCCCTGTTGCTTTGATTACCTGCCTTTGTACCTATGGGATTAATATGATTAGCTAGCTTAAGTTATTGGTTAACTAAAATAATTCTAGGTTACTTACCCTTGCTTAGAAATTATAGAACAACTTAAAGGTGGTTAATCAAATATGGACTCACATGAAATAATGGTTCCATTCACGACAGAGGTCGTGCAAGGTTAATTGTAATGGGCAACTAAAACTTAACTAAATGGTGGGTTGTGAGCACCAGGTTCGTTTATGTTGCTGGTGGTGTTCATGACAATTAAGGACCGGTTCACGAGTTACTATTGTGAAGCATTTACCATACTAACCACAAGCCAGTATGGGCAACGGCTAGACTTGTAGTGTAGCATGTCCCAGCAGGAGACACTATGGTGTGTTAGTTAATAAGTGGTAGCGCTAATAAATCCACTATGGCAGTACCAATAAGTCCATGTTTGGGAGCCAAGAGTTTCTCTAGCCTAGAGGTTAGGCCACCTCTCCTGGGGACTTGGCCGGTAGTCATTCTGTTGGGTGTGTTATACAAAGAGTCCTATCACAACTCCTTTCTGAGGTATCGTGGTGGTGCCATGGCGCATGGTGACATGTTGTGGGGTTATGTCTTGTGGGTAAAATTGTACACCTCTGGCCAGAGTTAAACTATTCGAATAGCCGTGCCCGTGGTCATGGGCAAGCTTAATGATGTTTTTCATAATTAGTCCCATTTATCATTTAATGCTTAAAATGTGGTATGAGAATCTAGGTTGGGATGGTTTGGGCCTATGTAGCTAGGTAGGCTGTATAGTATTGATTCAATACTGTTTAATTGTTCTACTGATTTATTACTCTCTTAAATGTTTATTTAAATGCTATTTATGCAATTTAGCCCTATATGCCATCCTTTGTTATCCTGTGCACTTGCATATTTGCTGTGTGGCTTATTGAGTATTTCATGTACTCACCTTGTAATACCCAATCATCAGAAGAGGAGTTCAATAGTGATGCAGAAGATCTGGAGAACTAGGCTGGGTTCGGGTCATGTTTGCCTGTGGAGTTTGGAGTCGTTGCCTTCTCTAGTTATTTCCGTTGCTTAGAACTTTATTTAGTTCAGACATTCCATCTGCCTCTATAATAATTATACATTCGTCACTTTATTGGTTAAAGACTTGTACTTTATTATCAACTTTGTTATTATGTGCCTTGGCTGATTTCTGGACGAGGGTTAAATACACATGTAAGCGTTTGGAATTTTGGATGAAAATTCCGGCGTGACAACTATCCCTTTCTGAAACGATGTACTTGCCACTAGCATACCCTATGCCCGACATGTCCGTGCCATGTCACCCGCTTGCCGAAGATCTCCGTCCTAGCCTATGCCCGACATCCAGACAGATGTGTAAAATACTGTAGTAATAAGTTTTGAAAAAGGGGCTAAAATTTCAAAATCCTGATAATGCGACGAAAAAGAAGGGAAATTCATTGCCCAAATTCCTCCACTGGCTGGTGGCTTCCACACCAAATCCAAGAGATAGGGGTGGGCAAAATAAACTGAAACTGATAGGAGTGGGCAAAATAAACTGAAACTGAAAAAACGAACCGAAATAACTAAGACCGAAACCAAAATGACCGTACTGTAATATCCGGTCACTAGTTCAGTCAGTAGTTCTAGATGACCGAATTTATTACAGTTAATTCAGTCATCCTCGTCGGTTAACCGAGATAACCGAAGAAACTAAATTATTGCTCTGACCCAATAGAAACATATGTAGCTGTAGCCCACGAGCCCACCAAGCAAATTTAAACCTAAGTACCTCCCCTCCTCCTAGGCTTCCACTCCCAATCTCCTAGCCAGCGCCGCCACCCACACTCCCAGGCGACGTGCCAATCTCCCACCCCCTCATGATGGCTGCTCGTTGATGTCCCCGTTCTTGATTCGCATCGGCATCGGCGGCACCGCTGCAGCATCAAGCCGTATCGCTGCCGTCGGTGTCATCCCTTCCTAGTCCGGGCCTCATTGGCAAATCAGCATCATCTCTCTCGTGGCCTCGCAGTGTCGCTGCCCACCGACCACTACCGCCGCCCACCATGACACCACCGACTGTAACAGTCCTAAAAATGACTAAATTTTAAACCGTTATTATTTTTTGTGTATTTTCAAAAATCCACGTCGAGTTTATCGTTTCGTTCAATTTTAAAATGTCGTTCTTCGTTCATCGTTCGTTTTTCTTTTTCTTTTTATTTTTTAATTTTCTCGGAAGTGCAAATCTTTCTATCCATTCATCTGTCATCCTAAATTCTCGCGGACGAGTCCGCAACATTCTTGGGTCATCGGCATATTCTTTTTCTTGCTGACCCACTTTATCGGCCCATTCTTTTCTTGTCGCCGACCCATTTCCCCTCGGCCCGGTTTACTTTTCTCTTTTTTTTACCCTTTTCTTTCTTTTTTTGGCCCAGGCTGGCCCAGCCCAGGCCAGCCCATCCTCCTTCCCTGCTCAGCCGTGAGGCAGAGCCTTGCTCTGCTTCTACCACGCAGCTGCCGATCATCATCGTCTCCAGACGTGCCACGCAGTTGCTTCGCTACCTCGTCACCGTCCACGCGTCGTCTCCTTGCTTGCCAACCTCGGAAGCTATCCAGTGCCTATCCTCAGCTCGAGATCAGTCTCAGCTAGCCACCGCCATCGACGTCGCATCCATCCTTCACCGTCGCCGTTCCTGTCCCCACCGTCGTTCTCCCTCTCTGTTGCTCCTCGTCGATCACCGCCAAAAGCACAAGGGACCGCCGTCACCTCCCCTTCAACCTCCCTGAAGCCACTCCGGCCCCCACGGTGCCGTTCGCCGTCGCCGGAGTCAAACAAGACCGGAGCCCTAGCTCGGCCGTCGGCATCCATCCCCAAAATCCATCGCCGTCGTCGTCTATCTCTCAAAATTGAGGTGACCATCACCTTCTCCATGCCAGACTCCTCCTTTCCCCACTTCTTCCCCTGCGAGATCGCCGCCTGACCACGCCGGCGCCACCCCGCGCCGCCGCCCCTTGTTCGGCCGCCCATCGGCCGCGCGGTGCCAGCCCTCTCCCGGCCTCCTCGCGCCCAGCCACCACCACTGTTGGCTCCCCCTAGCCGCCCTGATCATCCCTGGCTCGTGCACCCCGCCACTAGCTCACCGGAGCGCCGCCGCCGCCACGATCTGCTCGCTGTCACCAGGCTCGCCACCGGAGCCTCCGCCGCAGCCAACTATGGGAATGGAATCCCCACGCCCTGAGGACTCCGAAACCAGTCTCACTTCGCCGGAAACCGGCCTCCTGTGCCGTCGGCATCCCTGTGCACCAGCCGGCTCCTGTGTATGGAGAGCGAAGAACAGAAAATTCTATTTCTCCATTGAAAAATAATTCAAAAAAGCCTATTTCTCTGATTTAGTTAGTTTATTACTTTTTTGACCACAGAACAAAAATCCGAGACCCATTCTTGACTCCTTGATTTATTCCGAATCCATCATGCCAGTTTCGTCATGATTCGAGCATCCGTTGACGAAACCCTAATTTTGGCTCTAGGGTTTGTGCTCGACGTGACTACGGAAAAATCCCAAATTTCTTCCATAATTCCTCTTAATATCCTGTGCAATTTCTGAATTTTTGGCATTTATTTGGAGTTATTTGCTTATTTATTTTATTTGTGTATCGATAGATTCCGCCATAGCAGATCCAATCGAGGAGTTCGAGTCCGCAGCTGACGCACACGCCTACACAGTAGTAGGAGGAGACGATTGGTACGACTACGCCGATCCCGAAGGCAAGTTATGCATCCTTTGAACAATAATTGAACCCGATCTGGAGCCAAGTCATATTTTGGGTAGAGTACTACCTTGAAGTACTTAAATAGGATGCATGAGTTAATTTTCTAAAGTATTTCGAAATAGATAACACCTTTTATTTGATATTGTTATAAATGTAATGCCATGCCTTGAGTTGAGCCCTATATATATCTTTGATAACTCTAGGTTAATCCTGCTTATTATGAACATATTGAATATTATATGAAACTGTTATTTTATGTGATAGTTTTGGAAGTATATGATATATTTAAAGTTTTAAGGACATAACCCCCTTGTGCCAGTATAAGTGACATAGTTAGCGCCCATCCGCACGATCGAGGTATTCGGACCCAGTGTATACTGCTCTAGTGAATTGAACTTCTACAGCCATTCAGTGTATTGGCATTTCAGACTTTAACATGTGTAATGGCCACTGAGTGATGTAAGATTATTTGATTATATGAGTGTGGGTGCTACGGTGCCCTTTGCGGTCTTTGAGGACTGCGTGTTCCTCCTAGTCGTGCAATAGTGGGTGCACGAGTCGTCGGGTTGGTGCACACCCTCGCGAAGGCCAAGTTGAGGCCAACAGGCGCCTTGTCCTATAACCTGCTAGGCAGAACAGAGATGAGCTTGGGGTAGTACTACACTGTTATCTTCAGCCTGGCTAGCTGTGGGTATCATCCGGGTAAAGCTGGGTAGACGCTGCAGAGTTGTTTGGTATTCGAATACGCCGTACTCCCGGTTAATGGAGATATGTCTATGGGTGAATCCAGAGTAATGGTATGAGTAGAATTGTGATAATGGTTTAAATTGGGAGATGACGACATGTAATATAAAACCCTTTAAAATTAAATTTGTTTATAAATTGGGATGTTTGTGAACTACTGATAAGGTTTAGAGTTAAACCAGTTCCCTCCTTGGTTATATCCTGCATTACTATATGTTTCTCTGCATGGCTTGCGGAGTACTTGTGTACTCAGTCTTGCATATTTTGGGCTCTAGCCATTCAGGGAGAAGTTGTAGGTGAACTCGAGGAAGCCGTCGATCCGCTGGATTGAGACGAAGACGAAGGCTTTGAGTTCTAGGTCGACTCTACACTTAGGCCGTTCCTGTGGTGCAGAGTTGCGTCTTTTGGTTGTACGTGTACGGCCATAGGCCCGTTGTGTGCGTGTGTTGAGTTTGGGTTGTACTAGAACCTTGTCGGTTTGTATAATTAATCGAAGTTCTATTTCTGTATCATTCTATGCGTAACTGAACTTCCTAGGCGGTTACGTGTATTGTGGGACATTTGGACCCCCTCCGAACGGTCCCCACAGGAGTGGTATCAAAGCAGGCTTGACTGTAGGTTGACCTAAGTTGGTTAGGAAGTGTTTGAAAATTTATTTTGAAATTTAAAAAGAATTGCAAAAATGGGTTATTCTTCTAATTGACTCTCTTCTGCCTTGATCTGTTTTCCTATCTATTTCTTTCTTCTTTCCTTAATCTGATTTTGAAAAGTTTTAGTTGATCTTTTCCTCACCCTATTCAAGGTTCGGTTAGTTGGTCAGGGTGTAATAGACACGATTCGAAGAACACGGGAGTGAAGTTGCTTTGGAGAGGAGCGTTGAAGTTCGATAGCTTCGTTAAGTTAGGGTTGACGCTAGTGTATGTTGACCTGTGTCAGTCGATGGTTCGTCCATCCGGTAGAACGTGGAGTCATGTATTGTATTTGCGAAAGGGCCATCCTGTTGTTTCATGTAACCTTTTGGGGTTACGTGGCATTTGATGTGCTATTGTGTTTCTCAATTTTTATAAGAAAAAAACCCTAAACATGATTCTGTCTGTCTTTCTCTGTTATTTCGTTGCTTCTTTATTTCATGCTATTCCAGTCTAAGTCTATTCAGTCTTTCCTTTTTACACCTTAACTAACGATTTATAATGAAAAACCTGTTACAGGCCTAAGTAAAGAAACAAGATGTTAGGAACAAATGGAAATGGCAGTGTGGGTGAGCAACCGCCAGAACATCCAGTTGATCTTGCAAGGGTGATGCAGATGATGGATTAGAACTACAGCAGACTTTTTGAGCAAGTTATCAATAAGATGCCTCAACCAGGTGCTGCCATAGCTGAGGGATCAACCATGGGATCTAGGTGGATAGATTTTCAGAGGACCAAGCCACCGACATTTTTTTCAGCCCCAGAACCATTAGCAGTAGATGACTGGCTGATGGATGTTGAGAGGAAGTTGAACATAGTTCAATGCACTGATCGAGAGAAGGTTCTGTATGCTTCTCATCAGCTTAGTGGTCCAGCTGTAGTATGGTGGATTAATTTCCAAGCTGTTCATCCTGACAAGGAAACTACCACATGGAAGGAATTCTCAAAGGAGTTTAGGAAGGTGCACATTCCAGAAGGTCTGATTGCAGCCAAGATGAAGGAGTTCAGAAACCACACTCAGAATGGGAAGCCAATTGCAGAATATCATGATGAGTTCCAACGCCTTGCACGCTATTCTCCTGATGATGTAAACACAGAGAAGAAGAAGATGGTGTGGTTTGTCGAAGGCTTGGATGAACCAATCAAATATAAGCTTGCTAGTGTGGACTATAAGGATATGTCTGAATTACTCAACAAGGTCCTGTTGATTGAGCGTAGGAAAAGAGAATTGGAGGAAAGCCGCAAGCGCAAAGCTCCGCAACAAATGAAGCCTTCTTCAAGTCCCCCAAGACCAAGGATGATGATGCCAGCAGTACCACCTCGGTGTTTCCCACCACAGATGCCAAGACCTCCAATGCCACAGAGACAGTAGTACCATGGTGGAAATTAGTATCCAGCAAGTAATTTTCCGAAGGAATGTTATCATTGCAAGCTGGTGGGACACATCTGTCCAAACTGCCCCTGGAGAAACTTTCCGACAGATGTTGCACAAGTTAGAGCAAGAGCCCAGAGTACCATGCCACATGATGTGCCACAGAATTAGAACGTGGCAGAACGTGGAACTGGAGTGCCCAACCGTGGAGGAGTAATGCCAAACCATGGAGGACAAGTTGGAGCTGTTGTAGGACGAGGACGACCTAACCCTAGAGCTATTCAGGGAAGGGTCAATCATATTTCAGCCAAGGATGCCACTGGAGCTACAGACATTATGCTTGGTATGTTTCTTGTTAACTCAGAGCCTGCTTTGGTTTTATTCGATCCGGGTGCTACACGTTCTTTTATTTCTTTGGTTTTGGTTAAGAACCGTGGTTTGAGCCTAGTAGCTTTAAATAATACCCATGTGATCCATGCCCCTGGATCAGACATGAAATCCCAGTTTAAGTGCCCTAATATAGAAATTCAGATAGAAGGAGTTACCTTTTTAGCAGACCTTATGCTACTGGAAATGCAAGGATTGGATGTTATATTGGGAATGGATTAGTTGCATAAGTATAAGGGAAAGATGGACTGTGAGAATAAGATCATCAATTTGATCAATACTGATGGGAAGAAAGTAGAGTTCAAAGCCAAGAGACCTTTGTTGCCACCATTGCCACAGTCACTAAACATCATGGTTGCAAGAGTTGAGAAAGCACCAGTAGTTAATGAGTTCCCAGATGTATTTCCAACAGAGTTACCAGGAATGCCACCTGAAAGAGAAGTAGAGTTCTCCATCAAGCTGAAGCCAGGAACCAAACCCATTGCAAAGACAATGTACCGTATGGCTGCATCCGAGTTAAAGGAATTGAAGAAGCAGATTGATGAGCTGGAAGGGAAAGGTTCCATAAGACCAAGTGTGTCAGAATGGGCTGCCCCAGTGCTATTTGCCAAGAAGAAAGATGGTACATTGAGGATGTGTGTGGATTATCGAGCACTTAATGAAGCAACTATCAAGAACAAGTATCCACTGCCAAGAATTGATGATTTTTTTGATCAACTAAAGGGAGCTAAGGTGTTTTCGAAAATTGATCTGAGATCAGGATACCATCAGTTGAGAGTTAGAGAAGAGGACATACCGAAGACTGCATTTATTACGAGATATGGGTTATATGAGTTTACTGTGGTGCCATTTGGAGTAACCAATGCACCTGCAGTTTTCATGGGATTGATGAACAAGACCTATATGGATTACCTTGACAAGTTTGTGGTAGTCTTTATAGATGATGTCCTTATATATTCATCAAGTGAAGAAGAACATGAAGAACATTTGAGGCTAGTTTTAGAAAGATTAAGGGAACAAAAGCTGTATGCCAAGTTCTCTAAGTGTGAGTTCTGGATGAAGGAAGTACAATTTCTGGGCCATATCATCACTGCAGAAGGAGTCAAAGTGGACCCAGAGAAAGTTAAGACTGTATCAGAATGGGAACAACCGTAGACAGTGAAGGATATCCGGAGTTTCTTGGGAATGGCAGGATATTATCGGCGCTTCATCGAAGGTTTTTCTAAGATAGCAAGACCTCTTACTAACCTCTTGAAGAAAGATGTGCCATTTGAATGGACAGATAAATGTGAGAAGAGTTTCCAGGAACTTAAAACAAGGCTGACGACCGCACCAGTGTTAGCTTTGCCTGACAACAAGAAGGATTTTCAAGTATATTGTGATGCTAGTCATCAAGGAATTGGTTGTGTTTTGATGCAAGAAGGAAGAGTGGTAGCCTATGCCTCTCGTCAACTACGACCACATGAGCAGAATTATCCAGCACATGATCTTGAGTTAGCAGCAGTTGTGCATGCCCTAAAGATTTGGAGACATTATTTAATTGGAAACAAGTGTGAAATGTTCACAGATCATAAGAGTTTGAAGTATATATTCACTCAACTTGATTTGAACTTAAGGCAGCGAAGATGGTTAGAGTTGATAAAGGACTATGACTTGGATATTCAGTATTATCCAAGGAAATCAAATGTGGTAGCTGATGCCTTAAGTCGAAAGGCATATTGCAGTAATGCAATAGTCCAAGAGTGCTCAGAGCCATTACTGAAGGAAATCTGCCAGTTGAGGTTAGAGTTTATTAATCAATCCAGTATTTATACTATGGAAGTGAAGCCAACTTTAGAAGATGAGATAAAGAAGGCACAACAGGAAGATCCACAAATCCAGAAGATTAAGAAAGATCTTCAAGAAAATAGGGCACCACGTTTTACGGAGGATAGTAATGGAGTTTTGAAATTCCAAGGAAGGATATGTGTCCCTAATAAGAAAGAAATCAAGGATCTAATACTATAGGAAGCACATGATTCATTGTTTTTAATTCATCCTGGAAGCACAAAGATGTATCAAGATCTGAAGAAAACCTTTTGGTGGACTGATATGAAGCGAGAGATTGCAGAACATGTGAACCTATGTGAAGTGTGTCAGAAGGTTAAGGCTGATCATCAGCGACCTGCAGGATTAATGCAACCATTACCTTGTCCTGAATGGAAGTGGGATGAAATAGGAATGCATTTTATAACAGGGTTGCTGAAGACTAAAAATGGCTATGATTCTATTTAGGTTATAGTTGACAGATTAACTAAAGTGGCACATTTCTTACTAGTTAAGCAGACTTATAGAGGAGATAAATTGGCTGAATTGTATTTGACAAGAATTGTTATCTTGCATGGAGTCCCAAAGAGAATAGTATCTGATAGAGGATCACAATTTTTATCAAGATTCTGGAAGACTTATCAAGAGTTGATGGGTACAAAATTAGGGTTCAGTTTAGCATATCACCCACAAACTGGAGGACAAACAGAGCGAGTGAATCAAATATTAGAAGATATGTTAAAGGCATGTGCTTTGGTCTATGGATCAACTTGGGATATTTGTTTACCATTTGTGTAGTTTTCATATAATAACAGCTATCAATCCAGCTTAGAAATGTCACCATTTGAAGCTCTGTATGGTAGAAGATGTAGAACTCCGCTTAATTGGATAGAAACTGGAGAAGGTCAGTTCATAGGGCCACAGCTTGCACATGACGCTGAAGCTCATGTCAGAATTATCAGGGAGAAGCTTAAAGCTGCGCAAACCAGACAGAAGACTTACAGTGACAATCGAAGAAGAGACTTGAGTTTTAAAACTGGAGACTTTGTTTATTTAAAAGTGAGTCCACTTAAAGGAGTACAAAGGTTTCAGATGAAAGGAAAGTTAGCTCCTCAATACATCGGACCATATCAGATCTTGAAGAGAAGAGGAGAAGTGTCATATCAGCTGCAGTTGCCTGAGGAATTAACTGGAGTTCATCCTGTTTTTCATGTTTCACAACTAAAGAAGTGCTTGCGGAAATCAATAGAACATGTACCATTGCAAAGCATCACACTCCAACCAGACTTGACTTATGAGGAAGAACCTGAGAGAATTCTCAAGACGACTGAACGGAGGTTACGGAATAGAAGTATTAAGTTCTATCGGGTATAGTGGAAAAATCATACAGAGGATGAAGCGACTTGGGAAAGAGAATTTGAATTCGAAAAGGAGTACCCGCACCTACTCAACAGTTTGATGAATCTCAGGGACGAGATTCTTTTAAGGAGGGTAGGTCTGTAACAGCCCTAAAAATGACTAAATTTTAAACCATTTTTATTTTTGTGTATTTTCAAAAATCCACGTCGAGTTTATCGTTTCGTTCAATTTTAAAATTTCATTCTTTGTTCATCGTTCGTTTTTCTTTTTCTTTTTATTTTTTAATTTTCTCGGAAGTGCAAATCTTTATATCCATTCATCTGTCATCCTAAATTCTCACGGACTAGTCCACGACATTCTCGGGTCATCGGCGTATTCTTTTTCTCACTGACCCACTTCATCAGCCCATTCTTTTCTTGTCGCCGACCCATTTCTCCTCGGCCCGGTTTACTTTTCTCTTTCTTTTACACTTTTCTTTCTTTTTCTAGCCCAACCCAGGCCAGCCCATCCTCCTTCCCTTCTCAGCCATGAGGCAGATCCTTGCTCAGCTTCTACCACGCAGCTGCCGATCATCATCGTCTCCAGCCGTGCCACGCAGTTGCTTCGCTACCTCATCACCGTCCACGCGTCGTCTCCTTGCTTGCCAACATCGGAAGCTATCCAGTGCCTATCCTTAGCTCGAGATCAGTCTCAGCTAGCCACCGCCATCAACTTCGCCATCCATCTTCACGTTGCCATTCTAGTCTCCACCGTCTTCTCCCTCTCTTTGCTCCTCGTCGGTCGCTGCCAAAAGCACAAGGGACCACCGTCACCTTCCCTTCAACCTCCCTGAAGCCACTCCGGCCCCCACGATGTCGTTCGCCATCGCCGGAGTCAAACAGGACCGGAGCCCTAGCTCGACCGTCGCCATCCATCCCCAAAATCCATCGCGTCGTCGTCTTTCTCTCAAAATTGAGGTGACCATCGCCCTCTCCATGCCAGACTCCTCCTTTCTACACTTCTTCCCCGGCGAGATCGCCGCCTAACCACGCTGGTGCCACCCCGCGCTGCCACCCCCTGTTCAGTCGCCCATCGGCCGCGCGGTGCCAGCCCTCTCCCGGCCTCCTCGCGCCCAGCCACCACCACTGTTGGCTCCCCCTAGCCGCCCTGATCCTCCCTGGCCCGTGCGCCGCGCCGCTAGCTCACTAGAGCGCTGCCATCGTAGTCTGCCGCCACTGCCATGATATGCTCGCCATCGCCAGGCTTGCCACCGAAGCCTCCACCGCAGCCAACTATGGGAATGGAATCCTCACGCCCTGAGGACTCCGAAACTAGTCTCACTTCGCCGGAAACCGGCCTCCTGCGCCGTCGGCATCCCTGTGCACCGGCCAGCTCCTGTGTATGGAGAGCGAAGAACAGAAATTTCTATTTCTCCATTGAAAAATAATTCAGAAAAAGCCTATTTCTCTGATTCAGTTAGTTTATTATTTTTTTGACCTCAAAACAAAAACCCGAGCCCTATTCTTGACTCTTTGATTTATTCTGAATCCATCCGTGCCAGTTTCGTCGTGATCCGAGCATCCATTGATGAAACCCTAATTTTGGCTCTAGGGTTTCTGCTCGACGCGACTTTGGAAAAATCCCAAATTTCTTCCATAATTCCTCTTTTAATATCCTGTGCACTTTCTGAATTTTTGGCATTTATTTGGAGTTATTCGCTTATTTATTTTATTTGTGTATTGATAGATTCCGCCGCAGCAGATCCAATCGAGGAGTTCGAGTCCATAGCTAACGCACACGCCTATGCAGTCGTAGGAGGAGACGATTGGTACGACTACGCCGAGCCCGAAGGTAAGTCATGCATCCTTTTAACAATAATTGAACCTAATCAGGAGCTAGGTCATATTTTGGGTAGAGTACTACCTTGAAGTACTTAAATAGGATGCATGAGTTAATTTTCTAAAGTATTTCGAAATAGATAACACCTTTTATTTGATATTGTTATAAATGTAATGCCATGCCTTGAGTTGAGCCCTATATATATCTTTGATAACTCTAGGTTAATCCTACTTATTATGAACATATTGAATATTATATGAAACTGTTATTTTATGTGATAGTTTTGGAAGTATATGATATATTTAAAGTTTTAAGGACATAACCCCCTTGTGCCAGTATAAGTGACATAGTTAGCGCCCATCCACACAATCAAGGTATTCAGACCCAGTGTGTACTGCTCCAGTGAATTGAACTTCTGCAGCCATTCAGTGTATTGGCATTTCAGCTTTAATGTGTGTAATGGCCACTGAGTGATGTAAGATTATTTGATTATATGAGTGTGGGTGCTGCGGTGCCCTTTGCGGTCTTTGAGGACTGCGTGTTCCTCCTAGTCGTGCAATAGTGGGTGGACGACTCGTCGGGTT
Organism: Oryza meyeriana var. granulata; assembly: GCA_003991445.1. Lineage (NCBI taxonomy): Eukaryota > Viridiplantae > Streptophyta > Magnoliopsida > Poales > Poaceae > Oryza > Oryza meyeriana. The sequence goes on from RYFJ01002117.1 coordinate 757,321, forward strand.
GGTGCACACCCTCACGAAGGCCAAGTTGAGGCCAACAGGCGCCTTGTCCTATAACCTGCTAGGCAGAACAGAGATGAGCTTGGGGCAGTACTACACTTTGTTATCTTTAGCCTAGCTAGTTGTGGGTATCATGCAGGTAAAGCTGGGTAGACGCTGCAGAGTCATTTGGTATTCAAATACGCCGTGCTCCCGGTTAATGGAGATATGTCTATGGGTGAATCCAAAGTAATGGCATGAGTAGAATTGTGATAATGGTTTAAATTGGGAGATGATGACATGTAATATTAAACCCTTTAAAATTAAATTTGTTTATAAATTGGGATGTTTGTGAACTACTGATAAGGTTTAGAGTTAAACCAGTTCCCTCCTTTGTTATATCCTGCATTACTATATGTTTCTCTACATGGCTTGCCGAGTACTTGTGTACTCAATCTTGCATATTTTGGGCTCTAGTCGTTCAGGGAGAAGTTGCAGGTGAAGTCGGGGAAGCCATCGATCCGCTGGATTGGGACGAAGACGAAGGCTTCGAGTTCTAGGTCGACTCTACACTCAGGCCGTTCCAATGGTGCAGAGTTGTGTCTTTTGGTTGTACGTGTATGGCCATAGGCCCGTTGTGTGCGTGTGTTGAGTTTGGGTTGTACTAGAACCTTGTTGGTTTGTATAATTAATCGAAGTTCTTTCTGTATCATTCTATGCGTAACGGAACTTCCTGGGCGGTTACGTGTATTGTGGGACATTTGGACCCCCTCCGAACGGTCCCCACACTGACACCCAACACACAACAACCGATGTATGCATGCTTGCTTGCCGCTGCCGCTGCTTGCTTGTTGTTGCAAGTGCTTCAAGCCTACTTGCTTGCTGTTGTTGCTTCCTTGCTATTTCTTTGCTTGAAGCCCTTCGGCTTCGATTTTTCGTTATTCTGAATTTGTCAAAATTTCTTTGATGTCCTGATGTCCTGAATTTATCGAAATTTTGGTTATAACCGAGACCGAAACTGTGAGGACACCCCGAAACTTGTATCGCAGTTTGTAGCTCGCCACGTCAACGCTAACTATTGGAGTGGTTAGGTCTCAAATAAAATCAAATAAATACAGTAACCACCACACCTTAAAGCAGACTTGACGTCGCGAACCACAAATACGTTACAAACTCATGGCGTCAAACCTGAAATAAATGAGATACTCAACAGAATAGCTTTTACCAGTCCTCCCCGAGATATGCCCATCAAACCATATAATGGTAGTAACCAAGCGACTACATATCACAGAGGACTCGATCCACACCAGCTATTAAGAAAATATCTCAATTATTTCAAGCCCATACTTGTGTTTGACTAAATCCCAGGAAAAGTACTAGCCTCACACGTTTATCTCAAGCAATCGTATATAATAATAGGGTATACAAGTAAATAAACTAAATCTACAAATTCAAAGTTACATAGGGCAAGCGGCAAAATAATATGATTCAGCGGAAGCTTGTCTACCTATACCACAGGCAACTGACTAGGGGTAAACCCCTTAAAGAATCAATCCTGAAGAATCAATGGATCCCGTAGCACTCAACCTACAGCAAAGGTTAACAACAATAATACAAGCAAGAGTCAGTACATTACCAAAATAATATACTGGCAAGAACAATCCTATATCACTACATGCAAACTCTAAATCAAGGAGAAGGCTATTGTGGAGGCCATAGGCCCCGAGTACCTCATGACAAGCATATGGGCCACTCGGACAGAGGATGGGCCTAGCCTTGTAATTAAGGATACAATAGAACTCGGCAGGCTTAACCTTACACGACAAGGAAAATACAGTCCTAGTCGAGCACGCTGTACTCCTAGAAGGAGATCCCTTGGTCGTAGTCCGACTGGGACTCCTACTTTGTAACCTTGTCTCCTAGTATATAAGGGGAGGTAGGGCGCCCCCTGAGGGCAGGTTCAAGAGGTTCATCAGAATCACCATCATACCTCCTCAAAGGAAATACACCACAACTAGACGTAGGGTATTACCTCATCTCAAGGGCCTGAATCAGTATAAACTCTTCGTGTTCCTTTGCAGTCCACCGAGTTTTCGATCCGACGAGTAGCCCTATATTCTTATTGCCGGTGTAAAATATCGACAGCTATTTCTAGGTTCATTTTACATAAAGCAAATTTTACTTTTGACTCTACAGAGTTTGTACAACTTTACCCACATGATGTGAATTCTCTAGTTTGTCTCGTGCTGCACGAACAACTACCACACTCTACACGTTGAGTGCGGTCTACAGTCGGGTGACACCCTCATACCGACCAACCGGTCGGGTTCTCCAACAACGGTCTCGTCTGCATCAACGCGATGCCAAGCGGCTAGCTTCAGTCGGCCGCACGCGGAGTCACGCCAGATGTCTCTCGGCAACCCTAACAACAACAATCAGCGGTGTCCCCAGAACGACCGCAGCGACAACCAAGATCTCCGAAACCGTTTGCGACGCGATCTCTGCTAGGACATCAACGCACGGCGCCGCGAACGCGAAGAAGACTAGCACCGCCGACTAGAGGATGAGAAGGAGCGCTTTGGCCTCCACCACGAACGATTTAACCGCCGTAGTTGGAGCCGGAGTCCTCTTGCAGATGAAGGCGTACTGGCCTTCACCCAGGAGCTACAACAGGTCAACTGGCCATCGGGTTTCAAGCCTATAGGAATCGAAAAATACGATGGCAAGACCAATCCCGAGTCCTGGCTCACAGTCTACACTCTGACAATCCGAGCAGCCGGAGGTGATGACAAGGCCACGGCTAACTACCTCCCGGTCGCCCTGGCCGACTTGGCGAGGACATGGCTGACAGGGCTCCCAAAGCGTTCAATCAGCTCCTAGGAGAACTCCGGGAACGCTTCATCGCCAATTTCCAGGGGACTTACGAGAGGCCATCTTCCGAGCACAATCTCTATCAGCTACACTAGAGGAAGAATGAGTCTGTTCGTGAGTTCATCAAAAGATTTTCCGAGAAGCGCAACTCGATCCCAATTATCAAGGATGAGGTCGTTATCGCCGCCTTCCGCAAGGGAGTCAAAGACGCCCCGTTCATCGCCAAGTTCACTCGAAAACCTCCCACCTCTATCAGGGCTCTCTTCGACATGGCGAACAAGTACGCCGACTCAGCCGAGGCAGTCGCTCAGGCCCTTGACGACAAGAAAGAGTCCGAGCAGAAGGACCAGAAAGCCAACGACGAGCCAACATAGAACAAATCTGGCGGCCGCAAGCGGAAGTCGAAGAATGTGGTAGCCAATGTGGAGCGTACTCGGTCACGACCCCCAAGGAACAATGAATACCAAAAAATGATGAACGGGCCTTGCCCCTTTCATCCCAAGGGAAGACACGCGGCCAAGGATTGCTTCATTCTCAAAAAGAATGCTTCCGAGCAGGCTTCAACATCTGGCGCAGACAAGGACAAAGACAAGCCAGATTTGGGCGCAGCCGGCAATTATCAAGATTCCCAGGCTGAGCTCAACCACATCTTCGAAGGGCCATCTGCATACAAGTCCAAGAGGAAGCAGAAGCTTACAGCACATGACGTCAGCTCGGTCTCTACAGCAGACGCCCCCCAATATTTGCGTTGGTCAGAGACAGCCATCACATTTGACCTCGCAGACCACCCTGATCGGGTTACACACCCAGGACGCTATCCACTCGTCCTGGACCCAGTCGTCAAGAGCATCAAGCTGAAGAAGGTTCTCATAGATGGAGGCAACGCTCTCAACATTCTGTTCGCTAAGACCCTGGATGAGATGAAGATTCCTCGTTCAGAGATGCGGCCGAGTACGGCGCCCTTCCACGGGATAATCCCCGGCCTATCTTCAACACCTCTCAGACAGATAACTTTGCCGGTCACCTTCGGCACGCCGGATAACTTCCGCACAGAGAACATCTGCTTCGAGGTCACCGATTTTGAGACTATGTACCACGCAATACTTGGACGGCCGGCACTAGCCAAATTCATGGTGGTGCCACACTATACCTACATGATGCTCAAGATGCCTGGGCCAGCCGGAGTTCTTTCCCTTCGCAGTGATGTTAAGCAAGCCTTCACCTGCGACAAGGAGCACTGCGAGTTGGCACAATCTCAGGAAGCGGCAGTCGGACACAACAGCATTCGACTAGCCGTTACAACCAAAATCGAGCACGATCAAGTTCCGGCAAAAAAAGCAACAAAGTTGAAAATTTCAGCGGACTCTGACATGAAGAAGATCCCCCTGGACCCTTCCAACACCTCAAAGACTACTCTAGTAGGGACCAGACTCAACCCCAAATAGGAATACGCGCTCGTCACCTTCCTCCAGGCGAACAAAGATATTTTCGCTTGGAAACCTTCCGACATGCCTAGTGTACCAAGGGAGGTGATCGAGCACGCCCTCAACGTCAAGATAGACGCCAAGCCAGTCAAGCAACGGCTATGGTGCTTCACACAAGAATGCAAGGATGCTATCCGGGAGGAGATAACAAAGCTCCTCACAGCCGGGTTCATCAAAGAGGTCTACCACCCGGAGTGGCTGGCAAACCCAGTCCTGGTCCAGAAGAAGAACAATAAATGGCGCATGTGCATCGACTACACCGACTTGAACAAGGCGTGCCCCAAAGACCCATTTGGTCTACCAAGAATAGATCAGGTGGTGAATTCAACTGCGGGATGCAAACTTCTCAGCTTTCTCGACTGTTATTTGGGATATCACCAAATCAGCCTGAAGGAGGAGGACTACCTAAAGACTTCTTTCATCACGGCGTTTGGAGCATATTGCTACAGCACTATGCCGTTCGGTTTGAAAAACACTGGAGCAACGTACTAACGAGCAATTTAGCGGTGTTTACACACTCAAATCGGGCACAACGTGGAGGCATATGTCAATGATGTGGTGATCAAGACAAAGTCCAAAGGAGACCTCATCGCCGATTTGGAGGAAACTTTCAAAAACCTTTGAAGATTCAAGATGAAGTTGAACCTGGAGAAGTGCGCCTTCGGTGTGCCATCCGGAAAGCTACTCAGCTTCATCGTATCACATCGAGGCAACGAGGCCAATCCAGAGAAAATCAATGCAATCATGAACAAGGCACCCCTGACTAGCCAGAAGGACGTCTAGAAGCTGACAGGCTGCATGGCGGCACTCAACCGATTCATTTCACGACTGGGCGAATGGGGCATGCCTTTCTTCAAAATACTAAAGAAAGCAGATAATTTTCAATGAACTCCCGAAGCCCAACAAGCCTTCGAAGACTTCAAGAAATTTTCTCACATCACCACCAGTGTTGGCATCATCTATGCCCCAAGAGCCATTAATATTATATCTGGCGGCAACCACTCAGATAGTCAACACGGGGTTGGTGGTCGAGCAATCAGAACCGGGTCATATACAAAAAATTCAACGGCTAGTCTGCTTCATCAACGAGGTCCAGAAGCAATTATATGGTCTACTCATCACTGTCCGGAAGCTGGTGCACTATTTCTAGTTGCATCAAGTCACGGTGGTCATATCGTATCCACTCAGCGACGTCCTACACAACTGTGGGGCCACTGGCCGAATCGCTAAATGGGCGCTCGAGTTGATGGCGTTCGACATCACCTTTCAGCCACGGACAGCAATCAAATCTCAAGCTCTAGCCAACTTTGTGGCCGAGTGGACAGAAGTTCAGACGACTACACCAATAGACAAGCTAGAGTACTGGACAATGTACTTCGACGGTTCTCTACGGATCGGCGGCGCGGGGGCCGGCGTCGTACTGACATCACCCACCGGCGAAAAACTCAAGTACATTCTCCAGATTCACTTTCCGGCTTCCCACAATGTCGCTGAGTACGAAGCACTCATCCACGGGCTCTGCATTGCTATATCACTCGGCATCCGCCGACTGGTTGTACGTGGGGATTCTCAACTCATGGCGAACCAAATCATGAAAGACTGGACATGTCTCGACGATACTATGGTGGCGTACTGTCAGGAGGTTAGAAAGCTAGAAAACAAGTTCGACTAGCTGGAGATAACTCATGTATTACGACAATACAGTGATGCTACAGACGAATTGGCTAACATGGGATCCAAGAGAGAAGTGGTCCCGACTGGGATTTTTGTTAAGCAATTACTGGAGCCATCAATCAAGAAGAAACCAGTGCCAGAATAGTCAGGGGATGAACCTACCCCGGCAACAGATGAAGTACTGATCATATCTCAAGATTGGTGAACTCCAGTTCTCAAATTCCTCTTGGATGACGAACTCCCAGAAGATTGCAGCAAAGCCGAATGAATCAAACGTCGAAGCAAATGTTTCCTAGCAGTCGGAGAAGACCTGTACCGAAGAAGTGCATCCAGAGTCCTCATGCGCTGCGTCACAACTGAGGAGGGCAAGTAGATTCTGCAATCGATCCACTCGGGCATATGTGGCAACCATGCCGCATCCAGGAGGTTAGTCGGAAAGGCTTACAGGCAGGGATTTTTCTGGCCAACAGCAGTAATAGATGCTAAAGACATAGTTCGCACATGCGAGGGTTGTCAATTCTATGCAAGACAAACAAATTCTATGCAAGACAATTACATGGCCTCGAGGTCTACCCTAGGGTAAATCGGCTTGGTCGTGGCAAGGGTCTGGGCCACGCCGACAGCAACGCGCTCATCCGAGTACTTTTTCAAGATACTCGCGGCATTGCTAAGACGCGCCTGCACCTAGGAGACTATACTGGAGCTGGTCCCAACGTGGTGAGGATCCATAATGTCAAGGAGCCCTTTCACGGATTCGACAAGAACCTCTCATGACTCCTTGACGACTTTAATCTCCTTTGCAAAGGCTTGGAATTGGGTTTGGGTATTGGCTTTCGAAGCTGCTCAGATTCATTGACAAGTATACTTATTAGTTAAAGTTGCAGTCGGAGTAACAAAAGGATTAGTTAAGGTTATGGTCAGAGGAACGGCTTACTTGCATTGTTGGCCTCTACTTTGGCTTTGGCCTTCTCCAGTTCAGCTTTAGCCATTTCAACTTTCTTCAGCTCAAGTTCCTGTTGTTTTTTCTCCTCTATCTGAGTCTTCAACTCGGCTTCGAGGGCTATATATCAGAATAGTCAAGAACTCGAGATTACAGTCAGGACTCAACTGGGCAGTCGGAAAACAACAAAGAAGGAGAAATATACTTGGGATTTATTCAGGAAGACAAATACAAGAGACTTACTTCTGATCTTCTCGACTAGAGCCCACTTTTCATCCCTGAGCTAGTCAACTGCTCCCTTTAGCCAAGTCTCCCTCTCCTGACTAGACCGTTCTAGGTCAGCCTTGGTGGCCTGGAGTTGGCCCAATCGTTGGAGATGGGGGGCGAGCTGGGTCAAGACCTTGTTCACTCTTTCTGAGTGGTCGACTATCTTCTACTCGGAGCAAAAATAGGACAAAACAGAGACAAGAGGTAGAGAACCAATACAAGGAAGACTGTCAAAGACTCAATATAGCAAGAGTCATGCCTAGACTCCCCAGGACGCGGTGATTGCGGCATGAAGAACTTTGCGCTCCCTCTCCGCCGCTTCCTCATCATGCTCATAACTTTCCGCGACTCCCTCGGGGGATACCCAATGGAATGTTCTCGGGAACTTGCTGGGAGGAGCTTCAAGTCTGGGGAGATCCACTTCATCTGAAGACAACGATGATATGGATGATGACAAGGTCCTGGCTCCTGACTCGGCAGCTGCTGGGGCTTCAGGGACTCGCTCAGGTGCTGGAGCAACGGCTTCAGTACTCGCCCCTTGGTTAGCCGGCACTAGCAGTCCTGCTGTCAAGACAGCTTCAATTTCTACAACGGAGGCAGTCATTAGCTCAGCAGATGAGCTTTTTGGTGTTGGCTCGGCTGGGGCTAGCTCGGCAACAGGAGCAATTGGCATAGTCTCCTTGAGATCTATGTTTACTCGCCTACTGCACGATGAGTCAAATGTCAAGACGCTACTACATTGATCAAGACTTTCAAAAGATTCAAGATTGCTTACCTCTTTGTGGAGGCCATGGGCCCCGGGTACCTCATTACCAGTACATGGGCCACTCGGATAGAGGATGGGCCATACCATGTAATTAGAGATAAGATAGCACCCGGCAGGCTGTGCCTTGTATAATAAGAAAGCATAGTCTTAGTCAGATAGGACTCTATCTCTAAGAAGAAAATCTCTTGGCCGTATTCAGCTGGGATCCTTATCATGTACCCCTATCCCCTAGTATATAAAGGGAGGCAGGGCGCCCCTCAGGGCGAGCACAACAAGAACAACCAGATCATCGATCTCTATACACCTCAGAGGAATAACACCTCAACTGGACGTAGGGTATTACCTCACCTTGAGGGCCTGAACCAGTATAATTCTCTTGTGTTCCTCTGCAGTCCACCGAATTCACCCTCGCCGAGTAGCCCCATAGTTTTATTGCCGATGCAAAGCATCGACCGTTGGCACGCCAGGTAGGGGACCGGCGAATTCCCCATCAGAAGATTCGATGGATTCAATCAACAAGTTCTCCCCCGGAGATGCAATTACCTTCGGGAGCTTAGACTTCATCGCCAATCAACTCGGTGATCTCACCTTGGTTGAGGCAGATCCAATCTTGCCGATTGAGGAACCAGCCGATGTTGCGCCAGTCGGCACCCAGGACACCGCCATCCCCTTCGACGATTTTCTGCGGCAGTCCTTCACATCGCCGAGCATCGGGACAACTCTCTCCTTCGGCGTCCGACTTAGGTTAGGCCCTGAGCCAGCCCGAGTTGGGCCGAGAAGGGGAGAGGTCGTCAATTTCCCGCACAACTCCGGCGACGCTGCGCATCTTTATTCCGCGCAGCCGACCCGATCTCCAGCAATTCAGTTTGGACACGGCCAAGCGCCGTTTCAGATTGGATCTAGAGAGGTCGGAGTAGTTCTCACTCCGATAAACTATTCAGAGTCCGACACCAAGTCGGACAGCGGTTCGAGCGCTAGCTCGGACTTTAATTCAGCAAGCTTCCCCCTCTCCCACGAGATCTTCATGGCTTCAACACCACCTTCCGAGGTACGCCGACTACAAGAGGAGCGACAAGAGGAGGCGCGCCGATTACAACAAGAGGAGGCCAACCGCGAAGCCCGCAATAACGAGCTGCGACAGGCTGGGTGAATCGCTCAGCAACAGATCCTCCAAACCAAAATTGGCGACCACGACGTCTTCGTCACACCAAAACAGAACGTTGTGGCCGCAGCAACTCTGCTGGACACCCTCCAACTCGGGCCGGATCACCAGGCCACTCCGACTATCGCCAAGATCAAGGCGATGATCACAGCTGCTGCCTGTCAGCAGCAACAGCAGTCGGGCAACACTGCTGTACCGGCCAACCGGTCAGGTTCTCCGGCGGCAGGCTCATCTGCATCAACACGACGCTGGGCAGCCGGCTACAATCGGCAACGCGAAGAGTCCTGGCAAACAACGCTCGGCAATACCAATAATGACAACCAGCGGTGTCGCCAGTACGATCGCCGACCCAATTAAGACCTCCGAGTGCGACTGTACCGAGACCTTCGTCACACCATAAACGCTCAACGCGAAGAACGCGAAGAAGATGAACGCCGCCGACTGGAAGACGAAAACGAGCGCTTCGGTATCCACCACGAGTGACTACATCGCCAAGATCGGAGTCGGAGCCCTCACGAAGACGAAGGCATCCCAGCCTTCACTCGGGAGCTACAGGACGTCTTGTGGCCGACTGGCTTTAAGCCCACCGGGATCGAAAAGTACGACGGCAAGACAAACCCAGAGTCCTGGCTCACCGTTTACACCCTAGCAGTTCGAGCTGCTGGGGGCGACAGCAAAGTCATGGCTAACTACCTCCCAGTCGCGCTAGCCGACTCGGCGAGGACATGGCTGACAGGACTCCCGAGGCGGTCGATCGGTTCCTTGGGACAACTCAGGGAGCGGTTCATCGCTAACTTCCAGGGGACCTACGCCAGACCCGCTTTGGAGCATGATCTTTATCAACTGCACCAGAAGAAAAACGAGTCTTTGCGCGAATTCATCAAAAGGTTTTCCGAGAAGCGCAACCAAATTCCAACTGTCAAAGACGAAGCAGTCATCGCCGCCTTTCGCAAAGGGGTAAAAGACGCTCCGCTTATTGCAAAATTCACTCGGAAGCCACCATCCACGGTCCGGGCGCTCTTCGACATGGCCAACAAATACGCCGACTCGGCCGAAGCGGTCGCGGAGGCCCTCGACGAGAAGAAGGAGCCCCGACAGAAAGAACAAAAGGCGAAAGCTGACAACGAGCCGTCTCAAAACAAGTCTGGCAGCTGTAAGCGGAACTCGGACAACGAGGTGGCCAACATGGAGCGCAGTCGGTTGCGGCCCCAGCGGAACAACGACTACCAGAAAGTCATGAGCGGGCCATGCCCCTTTCACCCCAAGGGAAAGCACGCGGCCAAAGACTGCTATATGCTCAAGAAGTTTGCCTCCGAGCAGACTTCATCGTCTGGCGCCGACAAGGACAAAGACAAGCCAGACTCGGGTCCAGCTGACGATTTCCAAGATCCTCAAGCCGAGCTCAACCATATCTTTGAGGGGCCACTCGCGTACGAGTCCAAGCGCAAACAGAAGCTTTCAGCGCGCGACATCAACACGGTCTCCACAACAGACACCCCCCAATACCTGCGCTGGTCAGAGATGGCCATCACCTTCAATCGCGCAGATCACCCAGATCAGGTTTCCCACCCGGGACGCTATCCACTCGTCCTGGACCAGGTCGTCAAAAACATCAGGCTGAAGAAAACCCTCATCGACGGAGGCAGCGCGCTTAATATCCTGTTCGCCAAGACTTTGGACAAGATGAAAATTCCTAGTTCAGAACTACGGCCGAGCACTGCGCCCTTCCACGGGATAATTCCCAGCCTGTCATCAACTCCACTCGGGCAGATAACTTTGCCGGTAACCTTTGGCATGCGGGATAATTTCCGCACAGAAAATGTCTGCTTCGAGGTCGCCGACTTCGAGACTGCGTACCACGCGATACTCGGACGACCGGCACTCGCCAAATTTATGGCGATACCGCACTATACATACATGGTGCTGAAGATGCCTGGACCAGCAAGAGTCCTCTCCCTCCGCAGCAACGTCAAGCAAGCCTTCACCTGCGACAAGGAGAGCTGCGAACTGGCTCAATCACAAGAGGCGGCAGTCGGGCGCGATAGCATTCGGCAAGCCGTCACAACAGAGGTCGAGCAAGATCAAGTTCCGGCGAAAAAAGCAGCAAAATCGGGAATTTCAGCGGACTCTGACACGAAGAAGATCCCCCTGGACCCTTCCGACCCCTCCAAGACTGCTCTAGTCGGGACCGGACTCGACCCCAAATAGGAAGACACACTCGTCACCTTCCTCCAAGCCAACAAGGATATCTTCGCGTGGAAACCGTCCGACATGCCGGGCGTACCAAGGGAGGTGATCAAGCACGCCCTAAACGTGAAGACAGACGCCAAGCCAGTCAAGCAACGGCTGCGGCGCTTCGCTCAAGACCGCAAAGATGCTATCCGGGAGGAAATAACCAAGCTCCTCGTAGCCGGGTTCATCAAGGATACCACCCGGACTGGCTGGCAAACCCAGTTCTGGTCCGGAAGAAAAACGGTAAATGGCGCATGTGCGTCGACTACACCGACCTCAACAAAGCGTGCCCCAAGGACCCATTTGGTCTTCCCAGGATAGATCAGGTGGTTGATTCCACAGCAGGGTGCGACCTACTCAGTTTTCTCGACTGCTACTCGAGATACCATCAAATTAGCCTGAGGGAGGAAGACTGCTTGAAGACATCTTTCATCACACTGTTTGGAGCGTACTGCTATATCACAATGCCGTTCGGTCTGAAGAACGCGGGCGCAACCTATCAAAGGGCTATTCAGCGGTGTCTGCACACTCAGATCGGGCGCAACGTGGAAGCCTACGTCGACGATGTGGTGATCAAGACCAAGTCCAAAGAAGACCTCATCGCTGACCTGGAAGAAACCTTCCAAAACCTTCGAAGATTCAAGATGAAGCTGAACCTGGAAAAATGCGCCTTCGGTGTGCCATCCGGAAAGTTACTCGGCTTCATCGTCTCGCATCGCGGCATCGAGGCCAACCCGGAGAAAGTCAACGCCATCAGGCACATGGCATCCCCGACTAACCTCAAAGACGTCCAGAAGCTGACAGGCTGCATGGCGGCACTCAACTGGTTTATCTCCCGACTAGGCGAACGGGGCATGCCCTTCTTCAAGCTACTCAAAAAGACTGACAACTTCCAATGGACTTCGGAAGCCCAATGAGCCTTCGAAGACTTCAAACAATTCCTCACATCACCCCCCGTGTTGGCGTCGCCTCTGCCCCAGGAACCACTAATGCTTTATCTGGCGGCAACAACACAGGTAGTTAGCACGGTGCTGGTGGTTGAGCGATCCGAACAGGGTCATATTCAAAAAATACAACGGCCAATCTACTTCGTCAGCGAGGCCCTTGCCGACTCCAAAACGAGATATCCGCAGGTCCAGAAGCTGCTATATGGCCTACTTATCACAGTCCGGAAGCTGGTGCATTATCTCCAAGCACACCAAGTCACGGTGGTCACAGCATTTCCACTCGGGGACGTCCTTCATAATCGTGAGGCCACCGGCCGAATCGCTAAAAGGGCACTCGAGTTGATGGCATTCGACATCACCTTCCAGCCACGGACAGCAATCAAGTCTCAAGCTCTAGCCGACTTCGTGGCCGAGTGGACAGAAGTCCAACTGCCTACACCAACAGCCAAGCTAGAGTACTGGACAATGTACTTCGACGGTTCTCTACGGATCGGTGGCGCCGGGGCTGGAGTCATATTGACGTCCCCCACTGGCGAAAAACTGAAGTACGTTCTACAAATCCACTTCCCGGCTTCCCACAACGTCGCCGAGTACGAGGCACTTGTTCACGGGCTCCGCATCGCTATATCACTCGGCATACGTCGACTGGTTGTGCACGGAGATTCTCAACTCGTGGTAAACCAAGTCACGAAAGACTAGACCTGTCTCGACGATACAATGGCGGCATACTGTCAGGAGGTCCGCAAGCTGGAAAACAAGTTCGACGGGCAAGAAATCACACATGTCCTGCGCCAATACAATGACGCAGCAGACGAGCTTGCAAACATGGGATCCAAGCGAGAAGCAGTTCCAACTGGAATCTTTGTCGAGCAACTTATGGAGCCATCAGTCAAAAAGAAACCGGCACCGGAGCAGTCGGGAGGCGAGCCTACCCCGACCACAAATGAGGTGCTGCACATATGTCAAGACTGGAGGACTCCTGTTGTCAAATTTCTCATGGACGACGAACTCCCAAAAGATCGCAGTCAAGCTGAGCAGATAAAGCGTCGAAGCAAAAGCTTCCTACTAGTCGGGGAAGACCTGTACCGAAGGAGCGCATCCAGTGTCCTCATGCGCTGCGTCACCACCGAGGAGGGCAAGCAGATTCTGCATTCGATCCACTCAGGTATATGTGGCAACCACGCCGCATCCAAGACGTTAGTCGGAAAGGCTTACCGGCAGGGATTTTTCTGGCCTACAGCAGTAACAGACGCCAAAGACAACATTCGCAAGTGCGAGGGTTGCCAGTTCTATGCAAGACAGACAAATCTTCCAGCCCAGGAACTCCAAACTATCCCCATTTCCTGGCCATTTGCAATATGGGGGCTCGACATGGTCGGGCCTTTCAAGAAACCGCCAGGAGGGTTCACACATTTATTCGTCGCGGTGGATAAGTTCACCAAGTGGATTGAGGCTAAACCCGTTGCAACAATTACAGCGGCACGAGCAAAGGACTTCATCATGAGTATATTATACCGGTTCGGAGTCCCTAACCGCATCATCACCGACAACGGTACTCAGTTCGCGGCCAGCGTATTCCAAGACTTTTGCGACGATTTCAGCATCAAGATCTGCTATGCATCTATGGCACACCTGCGGAGCAACAGGCAGGTTGAACGAGCCAACGGCATGGTCTTACAAGGCATCAAGGCCAGGATATTCGACCGACTACAACCATATGCGGGCCGGTGGGTACAAGAACTCCCATCCGTTCTCTGGTCTCTCAGAACCACGGTTAGTCGGGCGACAGGGCAATCCCCTTTCTTTCTGGTCTATGGTGCCGAGGCTATGCTACCTACCGAGTTATAGTTCGGCTCTCCACGAGTCCGGGCTTACTCAGAAGATGACTCCAACAACCCGACTGGTCGAACTAGATCAGCTGGAAGAAGCAACAGACACCGCAACAATCCAGTCGGCAAGGTATCTCCAAGGCCTACGTCGCTACCACAATCGCAATGTCCGTGGCCGCGCCTTTTTGGTCGGGGATCTCATTATGAGGAAAATACAAACCACCAAAGACAGGCATAAGTTATCCCCAATCTGGGAAGGGCCGTTCATTATAGCCGAGGTCACACGGCCAGGCGCCTACCGACTGAAGACCGAAGACGGCGTTCTCATCAGCAACTCATGGAACATAGAACAGCTACGTCCTTTCTATACCTAAGTTCTATAATTTTCATGTGTACAGTTCTTCTGACTCACTACGCCGCTTGTATCAACCGAGTAGTGAGTCGGGGGCTGCATGTATATATGTGCTCTGTCAATAACATACGAGCTTATTTCACTTTGGTTACGAAGCCTTACTATGACTGTCACGTTTGCCCGAGTACAGCTCCTTACTTCGAACGTCTTTATTAAGTTCTGACAGACTAACTCGGTGCATACTACACGGTCAAGTGAAGCTAATGACAACTGAATAATAAGCTTGGCGGCATTGCACACATATTTACACATGCTTGTTTACACAAGTTTATATATCCCGACTACATAACATGTTGCCCATACAAACCCAGGTCTCGGGTAATTATTTCAGCAGTCGGCTTCGCCCAGGCAATCAGCTCCAGCGCCTCCTTAGGCGTCGTCTCTTCGGCAAACCCCTCCCCGATGGCTTCAATATCTGCCCTCGGGTAGATGGACTTGGTCATCGCCAGGGTATGGGCCACGCCGGCGACAACATGCTCATCCGAGTACTTTTTCAAGGCACTCAGTGCATCCTCGAGACGCGCCTCTATCTGGGGAATCCTGCTGCAACTGGTCCCCACAGGGCGAGGATCTATGAAGTCAAGGAGCCCTTTCACGGACCCGACGAGGGCCTCCCGTGACTCCCTGATCACTCTTATCTCCTCTGTGTAGAACCGATACTGGGCCTGGACGTTGGCTCTCATGTCTGCCCAGGTCCGCCGGCAAGTAAACTTGTCAGGTTTGGCTACACACAGAATAACTAATGGATTGGCTAAGATCACAGTCAGGTTGAGGACTTACTTTCGTAGTCGGCCTCCCACCCGGCCACGGTCTTCTCCAGTTCAGCTTTTTCCTTACCGAGCTTGGCGACGGCCTCCTTCAACTCGGACTTCTCCCGGTCAAGCTCGGTGTTGACCTTTGTCAGGTCGGCCTTGACCTTCTCAAGCTCGGCCTTGGCTTCTTCGGCCTCCTTCAGCTGCGATTCCCTCTCTGTTCGGGTCTTTAACTCCGCTTCGAGGTCTGCACCACAGATTAGCCAAGAGCTCAACCGTGCAGTCATGACACAACTGGGCAGTCGGGAATAACGCAGCTGGATGAATACATCAACGGTTCAGTCGGGAAGATATACTCGAGGATTTTACCTCTGATCTTTCCGGCTAGGGCCCATGTCTCCACCCTGAGTTGATCGGCGCCGCTCTTCAACCAGGCCTCCCTCCCCGCATGACGAGCCTCCATCTCAGCCTTCAACGCCCGGAGCTGCTCCAGTTCTGCGAGGTGGGGGGCTACCTCAACCAAGATTTCCGTCATCGCCTCATTGCGGTCGACAAGCTTCTGCTCAGAATAAAAGACGGATCAGGGACGGAGTCAGACATCAAAACAAGAAGATTGCTGAGGCTCTCCCACAAGAGTCATACCGCGACCCCCTGGGACCCGCTGATGGCGGCACGAAGCAAGCTTTCGTGCTCCCTCCTCGCGACGACTTCATCGAGCCTGAAGCTTTTCGTAGTACCGTCGCGAGTGGTCCATGTAAAGGTCCGGGGCATCACACGTGGAGGAGCTTCGATCCGAGGCAGATGTGGGATCTCTGGCGGCGGCGGCGGCGACGACGACGACGATGACGACCACGACGGCGATGGGGCCCCAGTCTCCACACCGCCGTCCCCCGCAGCCTCGGGGATTGGCTCAGGGGCTCCAACGATAACTTCTGCAACAGGCGACGCCTCAAGGGCTGAGGCCTCGACCTCAGCGGCCGCCCCTCGGTTGGGTGGCGGCGGCGGCGGCCCTGCAGTCAGGACCACCTCGGTCTCTGCAACCAGGTTGGCCTCCGGCTCGGCAGGTGTGTTCGCGGCCGCTGGCTCGGCCGGGGCGAGTCCTTCAAGAGGAGCGGTCGGATTGGTCTCCTTGAGATCGATATCGGCTCGCTTCCTGCATGGCAAAACAAGACATCAAGACATTGCTTCAACACACAAAGACTTCAGAAGACCCGGAGCAGCGCACCTCTTGGAGAACTTCAGCTTCTTGCCGGGCGATCTGCTCCCTGGCGGAGCGCTAGCTCCAGCAGTTGGCCCAGTCGGCGTCACAGTCGGCGGTGGCGCATCAACCCGAGTCAGCCCCGACTCCGGTATGGTCAGCTCGGGCGCCTCCGCCCCTGGCGGCGTTTGCTCCAGTCGGCCCCTCGCCAGCGCTACGACCGGGCTCGACAACGTCAGGCTCAAATTCGCAGGTCTCAACCTGGGGCTCGATCGAATGGGCGTCGCGGCGGCGGCGTCCTTTATTTTCAAGCTTCCGCTCACAGCGCGCACCGTCATGGCCCCCTCGCCTTGATATAAAATCGGCTTCTTCCCCGCTCCCCTGGAGTCGGGTTGGGCAGCAGAGGGACTCCTTGGCCTCTTCTTCGACGCGACGGCCGACAATGGACGAGAGTCTTCATCAAACTCCACGCACCACTACAAGAAAATCGACAAGATACATCATATGCTGCCGGAAACTGAGATATTCGAGCCCGCAGGCATACGCTACGAAGGGAAGACGGATGTTACCTCGGTCCGGGGCCGGTTGTGCCTGAAAGACGCAATGCGTCTCTTCTTGTCTTCGGTTTCAATTACCTCGCTGGAGAAGTATCCGAACAAGGTCTCCGTTACCTTCCGCTCGTCGGCTGACTCCCGACTAACTCGGTCAGGGTCATTTTTTCCCTGATAGTCGCAGCCGAACGCGCTCCTCAGCTTCAGGGGCTGGAAGCACCGGGTCAAGAACCGCCTGGCTACCCAGGGACCAGTCAGGCCGGCCTTCTTGAAATTATCCAGCTTCGCCAGCAGCAGGTGCACTTGACCCATCTCCTCATAGGTCAGGTCCGCCGACCAATTCGGCGAAAACACCGGCAGCAAGCCGGTAAATGGCCGCAAGGAGGGTGCCAGATTTGCGCAATTGAACCACTCCTTGTGCTAGCCTTTCAAGGAGGATTTCAAGGGAAGATCAAGATACGACTTTTTCCTATCACCCCTCAATTGAAGACCAGCCCCCCCTCCCCCGATTACACTGATGTTAGATTTGGAGGGCTAAGGCTTAATGTGGAACAGATGCCTGAAGAAGAGGAAATGGGGTTCCACACCCAAATAGCACTCACACAGAGTGACAAAAATAGAGATCTGAAGGATTGAGTTGGGGTTCAAATGCACTAACTCCAGCCCATAGAAATCAAGGATGCGGCGGAAGAAATCAGAAGACGGAAAGCACAAGCCTCGATCGAAAAAGGAGGCGAAAACTACCGTTTCTCCAGGCCGGGGATTTGGGCTCGACTCATCCCTGGCTGACCGCCAGCGAATCACTTCTTGGCTGGGCAACTACAACTCGCTTTCCAGCCGCTTCAGCTTCACCGAGCCGCAGTCCGAAATCGGCCAAGAACTCCCCGGCGCACCCGCGAGATCTGAAGCCCTCGGCATGACCGGAAGCAATGAGATTTGGGGGAAAGCGAATCGGGGGCTTGGAACAAGCGAAGAGGATTGGAATCGCCTGAGTTTGGGTGGAAAATGGCGCTGGCTAACCCTAGCCGAGCAGGCGGCGAAAAGTTGGGCGCGAAAGTGGAAGACGAAGTGGTTGGCTGATTTGGGGAAGATGAAGGAATCTTTTTCTCTCTCCCCGTTTTTTATAGAGCCGATGCCGACTAGATGGGCCGGGGCCTACACAGTCAGCACTGGGCCACCAAGATATGAGTTCCTACAGTGGCATGCTCCATGTGGGCCGCTTGCAGGCTGAGTTGAAATTATAGTGCTGGTGCTACTAACAGGAGCCGATGAGGTAAACAGATATGCTTCTTGAAAGCCTTATTACTAAACGTATGCGTTTGGGTATCTGTTTTTATCTACCAGGTCTCGAGGATATATCCTGACAAGGATCACAAGCTGGTCTTCATTACAATTGGAGATGTAG
Source organism: Oryza meyeriana var. granulata (assembly GCA_003991445.1). Lineage (NCBI taxonomy): Eukaryota > Viridiplantae > Streptophyta > Magnoliopsida > Poales > Poaceae > Oryza > Oryza meyeriana. The sequence continues at coordinate 775,787 of RYFJ01002117.1, forward strand.
GTATCTCTCTCGAGTACACCTAACCACGTTATGGATTATTTTCATAAAGTGGTACTCGGCCTACATGCGTGGCCATCAGTTGCCATGAGCAACATTTTACCCACTGACATGATGTGGAAGAGTCTAACTTTCGAGTAGTGCACTACTCGGGAGAGACTATAAATATTTTTTCCTGCTGACATGATGCGGAAGAGTCTAACTTTCGAGTAGTGCACTACTCGGGAGAGACTATAAATATCTTTTCCCGCTGACATGATGCGGAGGAGTCTAACTTTCGAGTGGGACGCCACTCGGAAAAGACTATAAACCCCCTTTTCCAGCTGATATGACACTGAAGAGTCCCATATACGAGTAGCATCCTACTTGGCAAGACTATAAACATATATTCCGACTGACATGAAGTCGAAGAGTCCTACATACGAGTAGTCTTCTACTCGGCAAGGCTATAAAGTTTATTCCGGTTGACATGATACCGAAGAGTCGTACATACCAGTAGTAATCTACTCGGGAAAGACTTCCAGGTTAAAGATCTTTGACTTTATGTTTAATTGTCTCCACAATTAAGCACAAAGTCGGGGGCTACACCTAATAGGTGCGCCTATTCGGCTCACACTATTCATATATTTACATGAAGCCCTTCATAGCCTCGCTGCCAGCTGATATGAAGCAGGACTCGGGAGAAGACTTACTCGGACAAAGAGTACTCGGGCACACTGCACTCGGGCAACCTTCACCGTGGAGGACGAGCACTCGGCATCAGCTGTGACTCAACTATGAAGGTCTTAGGGGCTACTGTGGAGGCCATGGGCCCCGGGTACCTCATTACCAGTACATGGACCACTCAGATAGAGGATGGGCCATACCATGTAATTAGAGATAAGATAGCACCCGGCAGGCTGTGCCTTGTATAATAAGAAAGCATAGTCTTAGTCGGATAGGACTCTATCTCTAAGAAGGAAACCTCTTGGCCGTATTCGGCTGGGATCCTTATCATGTACCCCTGTCCCCTAGTATATAAAGGGAGGCAGGGCGCCCCTCAGGGCGAGCACAACAAGAACAACCAAATCATCGATCTCTATACACCTCAGAGGAATAACACCTCAACTGGACGTAGGGTATTACCTCACCTTGAGGGCCTGAACCAGTATAATTCTCTTGTGTTCCTCTGCAGTCCACCGAATTCACCCTCGCCGAGTAGCCCCATAGTTTTATTGCCGGTGCAAAGCATCGACACTCTTGGAAGTCTTGAACTTCCATGAGGGGGCTCCAGATGTTGGCGGTGGAGAGCTGCTGGCTGCTGGGCTAGTCAGCGCGGCAGTCGGCGGTGGCGCTTTGCTCTTGGTCGGCCTAGTCTCTGTGACGGCCGACTGGTGTGTCGAAGCACTCAGTGGCGCCGCTTTTTGGCTCGACATTGCTGATCTTGTACTCGGTGGCACCAACCTTGGGCTCAATGTTGCTGAGCCCGGTGGTGTTGGTCTCGAGCTTGGAGACGATGGCCTTGGACTCGGCGCCATAGGAGCTATATTAGAGTTGTCTTTTATCTTCAGGCTCCCGGCTGCAGTACTCGGCCTGCTAGCTCTCTTCTTGCCTGGATCTTCGACAGGTTTCTTCCCAGCTCTCTTGGAGCTGGGCTGGGTAGTAGAAGGACTCAATGGCATTTTCTTTGATTTGGCAGCCGACAAAGTTTGGGAGTCATCATCAAACTCCTCACATTCCTACAAGAGATTCAAGCAATATACATCATACATTGCAGAGCAATCTAGGATGCACATATACAAACGTTCATCATAGATGGACAGCAAGTTAACATCAGCATTTTAATATTACCTATGGACGAGGCCTTTTCTGGCTGTAGGCTGCGATGGCACCCTCTGCATCTTCTGTCTCAACCACCCCGTTGGCGAAGAAGCTGAGCAAGACGTCAGTCACCTTGTGCTTATCGGTCAAATCTGGGTATTCTCAGCTGGAATCGTTTTTGCCCTCATAATCCCAGCTGAAGTGGCTTCTCAGCTTCAACAGCCTGATGCGACGGTTTAAGAAACATCTGGCCACCCAGGGACCAGACAATCCTGCGCTCTTTAGCTTGTCAATTCTATCAATCAACAAATATACTTAGCCCATCTCCTCAAAACATGGCACAGACGACCAGCTGGGCAAGACCACTAGAGACAAACCATTCTCTATGTCAGCCCTTAAGGGAGGTTTTCAAAGGAACATGAAGATAGATCTTTTTTATTTCGTTCCTAAGCTGGAGACCAGCTCCCCCTATCACTTGGACTTTGTGTTTGGAGGGCTGAGGTTTGATGTGGAAAAGATATCTAAACAGATTGAAATGGGGCTTCACACCTAGAAAGCATTCACACAGAGTTGCAAAGACAGATATTTGCAAGATGGAGTTGGGGTTCAGATTCACCAACTCTAGCTCATAGAAGGAAAGAAGTTGGCGAAGAACATCCGAAGAGGGAAGAGCAAGACTCCGGTCAAAGAAAGAGACAAAGACTACAGTCTCACCAGATTGGGGCGCCGGAATCGATTCCCCGTCAGCCGGACGCCCATGGACGACTTCACAACGCTGCAATCTCAGCAACTTCTGCAAATATTTCAACTTAGTCAAGCTGCAATCCAATGTCAACCAGGTCTCAGTAGACACCTCCGGGATTTCCAAAGCTCTCGGCATGGCTAAGGGCAAGGAGATTTGGGGGAAATGCTATTTGGAGCTTGGGTTTGATGCAGTGGAGCGGGATCGCCTGAGTTTCGAGCGAGAAGAGCTAGCAATGGCGAACCCTAGCGAAGCAAGGTGTGAAATTTCGGCGTGGAAGTTGGAAGACGAAGCGATTGATAGATTGGAGAAGATGAGGGAATCTTTTCTCTCTCTCTCCCCGCCTTTATAGAGCCTATGCTAATAAGTGGGCTTGGGCCTACAAATTCGGTACTGGGCCACAAGATATGAGTTTCTACGATAGCACGCTCTATTTGGGCCGCTCGCTAGCTGTGTTAAAATCACAGTGCTGGTGCTACTCATAGAAACCGATTAAATAATCAGATATGCTTCATGCTAAGCCTACAGTCGAGTGTATATATTCGGGTATCTGCATTATTTACCAGGTATTGAGGATATATCCTTATAAGGATCGACGGCTGGTCTCCATTAAAATTGGGGATGCATGTATCTCTCAACTACACCTGACCACATATTGGGTTAAAATCCATAAAGTGGTACTCGGCTTACATGCTTAGCCATTATTTGCCATGAGCAAAAATCATTCCAGCTGACATAATGCTGAAGAGTCTCACATACCAGTAGTACACTACTCGGGAAAGACTACAAGGTTAAAGATCATTGACTTTATGTTTAATTGTTTCATAATTAAGCACAAAGTCGGGGGCTACACCTAATAGGTGCGCCTATTCGGCGCACACTATTCATATTTCTACATGGAGCCCTTCATAGCCTCGCTGCCAGCTGACATGAAGTAGGACTCAGGAGAAGAAGCACTCGGACAAAGAGTACTCGGGAGCAATGCACTCAGGGAGTCTTCACCATGGAGGATGAGCACTCGGCATCAGCTGTGACTCAACTATGAAGGTCTCAGGGGCTGCTATGGAGGCCATAGGCCTCGGGTACCTCATGACAAGCATATGGGCCACTCGGACAGAGGATGGTCCTAGCCTTGTAATTAGGGATACAATAGAACTCGGCAAACTTAACCTTGCACGACAGGGAAAATACAGTTCTAGTCGAGCACGTTGTACTCCTAGAAGGAGATCCCTTGGTCGTAGTCCGACTGGGACTCCTACTTTATAACCCTGTCCCCCAGTATATAAGGGGAGGCAGGGCGCCCCCTGAGGGCAGGTCCAAGAGGTTCATCAGAATCACCATCATACCTCCTCAAAGGAAATACACCACAACTAGACGTAGGGTATTACCTCATCTCAAGGGCCCGAACCACTATAAACTCTTTGTGTTCCTTTGCAGTCCACCGAGTTTCGATCCAACGAGTAGCCCTATATTCTTATTACCGATGTAAAACATCGACAACTATTTCTAGGTTCATTTTGCATAAAGCAAATTTTACTTTTGACTCTACAGAGTTTGTACAACTTTACCCACATAATGTGAATTCTTTAGTTTGTCTCGTGTTGCACAAAGAACTACCACACTCTACACGTTGAGTACGGTCTAGAGGTCACAAAGAAGCCGTTACATTGTCTATTTATCTAACCTTATCTAACCTTGCATGAGCACGATGAGTGAAAATCCACACTAAGTCTAGATTCTTAACGCCGTCCCTGTTGTTAGCCAAACACCGTGACGCCATGGAGAAACAACCCACGTGGCACTCACCATTGTATTGGATATGTTTAGACCCCCATGCTGTAAGTAGAGAAGAAACCCACTTACAGAACACACTGTGGGATGATTCCGGTCCCATAAAAATTTTAACACACGCACATGGGTAGCTCCTATAAACCATCGCCAAGAGTAGTCTATACTACAACTGCCTACCGAATGCAAGGTTAGACACATATACAACTTAATAGGCTAAGGCCATCCCATACCTGCACATGTGGTTGTAATGTAAACAATAGAGTGTAACATAGAGTTCGATCCTTAATGGACTAAGACGAACACTCCCCCTATCGGTGTGCAACTACTCCATATGCACACCACTTGCCGCCCAAGTCTAAAATCTCATTTTCCATCATTTTAGTTCACAAATAACCAGAGGCTTCACCTCTGTTCAAAAGTTATAAAATTCCCAAAATCTCATTTATAAAGTGATCACAATTTATTTTAGCATAACTCTAAGCATGGCTAAGCAATTTGCATATGTATAAGCATGTATAATCCCAAATGAGCACAAGTAGAATGCTCTAACCATTTCTAAGGTTACAATCAGCAAGTATTACAAGTTTTCAAGGCTGATTATGCAACAAATAGGCTATACCTACCAATGTCCACAATTTAAATACCGATAGTTATAAATACGCATGCAACTTTGCAAATAAACACATTTCATTCCTCAAAACATAGGATTCAAATTGTTCAAAGGAGGAGAAGAGAATACTTGCCTTACTCTTGAATACCTAGAGCAATAATCAATTCCACTCCATCACCGACTTCGAATTTGTTCTCTAGAAAGAAAATTATTGTACGATCATATAAATAGCAAATAATGCAAAAATCCAAAATGCTCTAATATGCATGAGTTGTACACATGCTTAGGTACTGACCTAAAGTGAATTTAGGTGAAAGAATTTCCATTTTACTACTTTTCATTTGTGAGTTACAAATTTTACAAATTCTTCGGTGGAAATACGATATTCATACTCTAGATGGATTTTAGAGTTACCCTAAGAGGTAGTTTTGCCAAATTTTTACTTACAGTATTAGAGGGTATAATTTTAGATTAAATGTAGTGAAAGAAGTTTTATTTTATTATTTTGCATTTTGGAGATATAAATTTTAGAAGTCTTTTACGTGAATACGTCTAGTTACAAAAATAATATTAAATGTCCAAATTACTTTAAATGTGTGGAACCTATGCAGTGGTTTGGCACTGCTCCTTGATGACTTTTTGTGAAGAAGTTTCTATTTTATCAACTTCCAATTTAGAGATATTAATTTTATAAGTTTTAAGCTTCTATACGGTATCTATACATATAATTTAATATACATGTGTTTTAGGACTATGTTTCTATGAAATCTACCTTTACATATTTTGAGAAGAATGTCTTGTGAACGTACTGCCATTTGGGTGTATTTCATGTAAAGTTAAAATGGAGTTTCTATGATTTTTAGAAATTCTTTTGTACATTTTATACCTTATACAAAATATTTATATGTTGCATAATTCATGAAGGTGTTTTCATACTAGATTTAGTTAACATTTTTCTTACAAAATAAAAGAGAAAATTATTGTGAAACTAACAAAATTAGAGGCATGCTATTTTGAGTTATTACGAATGCTATTTCGAGTTATTACGAATCTCCTATGCATTTTAGAAATCATTACATACTTTATACATTAATCCAAGTATTTATCTATTACTAAATATGTAAAAGTGTCTTTTGTACAAGTTTGACCAAAATTTTAGTTTACCACAGAAAAATTCAACATTTTATGAACTTATTAAATCTTAGTTTACAAATTTTAAAGTAAAGGTGAAATAGCTAAAATTTGTAGAGTGTTTATGTATTTTTATATTCTTTATTATTTTTGAGGCATTTTAGGTATTAGTTCTTCTAGATTCTAATCTACAGAAATAAAGTTAATAATTTTTTAATTCCAACAAATTTTGTTTCATCCAATTTGGAGTTAAAATGAATTTTCTATGGATTTTACAAACTTATCCATTTTTCAATTCTACAAATAATACCCTTTTACCTTTTCTTAAATTTCCTTAGATTTTAAAATAGTTGGGTCCACCGGTCAGTGAGAGTAATTATGCAGAAAGGTCCCTAAAATCTCCATAAATGCAGCCCGCAGTCTTGATGTCACGCCCAGAAATTCACCAGAATTTCCAAAGCTAATTTGTGCAATAAATCCTCGTCCAGGAATCAGCCGAGGTACACAAATTGACAGTTTGATAAACATAACCAAAACGAAATAACGATAAATACTTACAACAGAGGCACTTAGTCCTCACACAGGAGAAAACAGCAGCGGAACGGCAACTAGCGTAGCTTCAGCACCAAGCCACAGGCAGCTCAACTGGGGTATAAGCCAAACACCATCTTCTCCTCCACGCAAAACTTCACTCTAAAGATTGCAATAATACAAGATTGAGTACCACCCACCGTACTCAACAAGCCACACTAGGGAATGCAATGTAATGCAACAGGATACCAAAGAAATGGCATAATATGGCTTATTTTGCATAAAACCGCATTTAAAACATTTGCATTCAAAATCATTAAAAACAGTATAGTTCAATTATTAATCAGTATTGAATCAACCACTGAACAGCGCTCCAACGCAGTTCAGGCCCAAACCAAAACATCTCCAAACAGGAGCTATCAATATTCCATCACTTATTTCCATTAATGAGTAGTGTGAGACTAATCACAGAAACATTGCTAGGCTCGCCCTTAACCGTGGGCACGGCTATTCGAATAGTTTTACTCTGGCCAGAGATGTACCAATTTACCCACAAGACATAACTCCACAACACATCACTGTGCCCCTCGATACCACCACGGTACCTCAACACATCAATGTGCGCCTAAGTACCACCACGGTACCTTGGAAAGGAATTGTGACAGGATCATTCATGTAACTCGCACAATAGGAGAGCCTCCCGCCGAACCTCCGGTCTCCGGTAGGTGTGATCAAATACCTCCCCGCAAGACGGTCCGACGCCCGAAGCATGGCCTTATTGGCACTGCCATGTGTGGACTTATACCAGCCACAAACACGCCCTGGTGCCTCCTATTGAACTCGGCACACTTCAAACTCCTGCTAGCCCATACTAGCTTGTGGTTAGCACGAGTGTTGCTTCGCAACAAGTAGTCCGCGAACCGGTCCTTAATTGTCATGAGCACCGCTAGCAACATTCCAACCCTGGTGCTCACAACCCACCATTCAGTCAAGTTTTAGTTGATATAGTTAATTAATCAACCACGACCAAGCGTCGTGAAAATATCACCATCAATCATTAATTAATCAGAATGAATGAATAGTTTCCCATATAAAATGACACTACAGTTTCTAGGCATGGCTAAGCAACTCCTAAATAATCTAGCCAGACCATTAAATAGTCATCTAGCTAGTCAATATTATTCACCCAAGGTATCAAGGTATAGATAGCAATAACCAAAATGGCCATAAATATCAAGGAATATTGGCTATTAAATAATTACCCATAATAATGTCATTCTAAAGCATTTTATGCAATAACTTTAAAATAAAATAGCTTTCGCAAACGGGATCAACATGCTCAAGGAGATTGTCGTGTGACTTGCCTTGCAATCGCAAAAGTCTTCAAATGATCTTCCGAACTCTTCCGCAGGCTCCGAAGTCTCCGCAATCTTCCGAATCGACGATATACGTAACTACACGTAAAACAATAATATTCCTATGAAACTCCAAATAAACAGTACATAAAAATACATAAACAAATAGGTTATGATTTTAGATAAATTTAGAAAGAAGAACGGGTCGAATCGGAGTTCGGATGGAAAAGATACGGCTTTCGGAATATTGAATTCGGAATAAATCCGAAAAGAATTGGAAAAGAATATTCTCTAGAATATTCACTAGATTTTCGGATTAGAATAATTATTTTAGATAAATGCTGACATGCGGGGTCCACACACAGCAGAGAGACACTGCCGATGGGGCCACATGTCGGTGTCACAAGGGGCTGCGCGACGACGCGTGGCGATGAGATGGCTGTTAGGGCTGAGGTGGCATCCGAATTGGGTTATTGGAATCCGACGGTTCGGATTTGATCGGGATAGATCGGATGGCTAGGATTGATTAAAAGGGTTGGATGGACAAGATGGCTCGGACTACTATGCACCAGGCTTACTTATCATACACCGAGAAAATTAACAGGTCCACATGGCTATCACACAAGAGGAGAGGCTGTCGGCCGGCCTACAAGACAGAGACACCAAGGGGCAAACCGAGCTCCTATGGCACGACGAGGTAGGGGAATCGCCGGGTTCTAAGCATCATAGGGGAAGACGATGACGGATGGTGGCACCAGGGTACGTAACTGTGGCGATGCGCTGACGAGATGGCAACGATGAGGAGGAAGGCCGGGCGGTGCAGCAGAGGAGGATGGCGACATGCCGAGGGTGAAGACCTCGGGTGGCACATCGGCGTCGGGCTAATAAAGACGACGAGGAACGGGAGGCAGAGGCAGGAGGAGGAAGGCGGCGGCTTCGGGTCACCGATTGTGGATGAAGGACGACATCGACGGCAGCGGCGGAGGACGGCTGCTCGACGGCGACGCTCGACGGAGACGTCAGGGACGACGCGACGACGACAGGCAGCTTCCCGGTCCGAGGCGTCGAAGGAGGAAAAGAAGATAGGGCATTGGGGACGACGGGGTGGATGCTCACCGGCGACGGGCGGTAGACGGGGATGACGATGACCACGGCGACCTCTGTCGGCGGCAAGGCAGAGACAGCCGGCGACGGCGGCGACAGCGCACGGGAGCAAACGGCGGCTTCCAGAGGCAGAGAGGAGAGGAGGCGCCGAGCATGCTTCGGCATACGGGCTCACCGACGGTGGGGATCGAAGACGATGACGGCGGCGATGTCCAGACGACGACGAAGCCGAGGGGAGCGACGGCCCGATTGCTTGCTGACGTGGGTAGAGACTAAGACGGCGACAACAAGCAGAGGAGAGGGAGGTGGCTTACGAGGATGCTCACCGTGAAGAGACAACGGCGACGACGGCTTGGGGCCTCCCAGCGACGGCCGGCGTCGGAAGGGACAGCGACGGTGGCAGATGAGAAACAGGGGCGGCTCCGCAGGCGACGGCGCTAGGAGCGGAAGAGGCAGCGGCTCCGGCGGAGGCAGCAGAGGCAGGGCGGCGACGGCTGGGAGCAGCGCAGGGCGCCAGCGCGGCGGCAGGTGTAGACGGCGGCGCGGCACGACGGGGTGGCGGCGGCGCTCTGCCTCGGGGCGGCGGCAGCCTGGCGGCGTGGAGAGGGGCAGAGCCGGCTAGGGCACAGGAGGCAGGCGGCGGCTATATATAAGGGGCTTGGCTCCGGTGGCGGCACGGGAGCGGCGACGCGGCGGATTCGGCGGCGGCGGTTGCGGGAAGGAGGCGCAGGGGGGCGGCGCACGGGTGAGATCGGGCGCATGCCAGCGCGGAGGCCGAGGGGCTCGGGGCCGGGGTGGCAACAGGCCGCGCGGCGGCGCGGGCCGAGGAGGCGGGCCGGTGGCGGCGCGTGGCGCAGGCCGGGCCGAGGAGCAGCGCGAGGGGCGCAGGAGAGGGCACGGGCACGGGCAGGGAGAGGGCACGGGCACGGGCAGGGGAGAGGGCACGGGCAAGAAGGACAGAAGAAGGAAGAAAAGAGGAAAGGGGAAAAAGGAGAAAGGAGAGGGGTCTTCTGATAAAATTCCAAATTTGGAAAATTGGAATTTATAAATTCGAGATATATTTCTGAATTGAAGATTTGTAGAAATATACGGAATTTTGAGGATTTGGATTTTATTCGATAAAAGGGAAATGAATAAATCCGAGTCTGTCAGATTTGAAACTTAGGGGATTTTGCCTGGAGTCGGACCTTTTGGAGAATCAAAGATTCGGGAACGACAACCCGAGAAAGGTACAAAGGGATTTGATAGAGAACGACCCAAGCAAAGGAATTGGGAATTTATCTCAAAGGGGAATATAGATGTTTCGAATACAAAGGATCTCGAATTGGGAGTCCAAAAGAGTTCTAGAGTTTCAAAAATGAATAAATCCGGTAACTCCGAATTTAGATTTTTGAGGTGACTTTAGGGATCTGGGAACGACACAAAACCCTAGCAGAAAAGGGAGTCAGAGTTCACAATGAATGGGGGAGACTTCAAAGGACTGAATTAGAAACGACCCGAACAGGGGAAAGGAAAAGGAATTTATTTTATATTTAATTAATTTACTTTAGTGATCTTTATAGTATTAAAATTAATTCTGTAGCTCCGAAAAATCCAAGAAAATTTCAGAGAGTTTATTAAATCACGGGGAATTTACCAGAAGTAAATGCCACCACGAAACACGAAGGATTTATTATTGTAAATACTTAAATGCTTAAAATACTCCGACAAAACCCCTGGAATATAAAAGCATCCAAGTATTTATTTAAAGATTTAAACTCGGGATTTTTAATATTGGAAATTTCAAAATTTTATTCAAACTCTTTTCTCAAACAAAGATTTTCTAGTGTGTTCTTGTATTTCCATTTACCCACGATAATTTTTAATTAAGACGATTTTCAGGGCGTTACAAATTTGGAATGTTGCTAGCGGTGCTCATGAAATTAAGGACGTTCGCGACTACTTGTTGGAAGCAACACCGTGCTAACCACAAGCTAGTATGGGCTAGCAGGAGTTTGAAGTGTGCCGAGTTCAATAGGAGGCACCAGGGCGTGTTTGTGGCTGGTATAAGTCCACACATGGCAGTGCCAATAAGGCCATGCTCGGGCGTCGGACGGTCTTGCGGGGAGGTATTTGATCACACCTACCGGAGACGGAGGTTCGGCGGGAGGCTCTCCTATTGTGCGAGTTACATGAATGATCCTGTCACAATTCCTTTCCAAGGTACCGTGGTGGTACTTAGGCGCACATTGATGTGTTGAGGTACCGTGGTGGTATCGAGGGGCACAGTGATGTGTTGTGGAGTTATGTCTTGTGGGTAAATTGGTACATCTCTGGCCAGAGTAAAAACTATTCGAATAGCCGTGCCACGGTTAAGGGCGAGCCTAGCAATGTTTCTGTGATTTAGTCTCACACTACTCATTAATGGAAATAAGTGATGGAATATTGATAGCTCCTGTTTGGAGATGTTTTGGTTTGGGCCTGAACTACGTTGGAGCGCTGTTCAGTGGTTGATTCAATACTGATTTAATAATTGAACTATACTGTTTTTAATGATTTTGAATGCAAATGTTTTAAATGCGTTTTATGCAAAATAAGCCATATTATGCCATTTTCTTTGGTATCCTGTTGCATTACATTGCATTCCCTAGTGTGGCTTGTTGAGTACGGTGGGTGGTACTCAGTCTTGCATTATTGCAATCTTTAGAGTGAAGTTTTGCGTGGAGGAGAAGATGGTGTTTGGCTTATACCCCAGTTGAGCTGCCTGTGGCTTGGTGCTGAAGCTACGCTAGTTGCCGTTCCGCTGCTGTTTTCTCCTGTGTGAGGACTAAGTGCCTCTGTTGTAAGTATTTATCGTTATTTCGTTTTGGTTATGTTTATCAAACTGTCAATTTGTGTACCTCGGCTGATTCCTGGACGAGGATTTATTGCACAAATTAGCTTTGGAAATTCTGGTGAATTTCTGGGCGTGACACTTGACCACGTGTGAAAGGGAATTTCATTAAGAGTTTGATTAGTTTTTAGTATTTACGTTCAGGTCCTTGGGTCCACTTGTAAGCCTAAGCGTTCTTTTGTTTTAGACCCTGGAAGTTTCAAACTACTCCCAATCGCGTCCTGGCGCCCCTAACCGAACAGGCCGCATGTGCAGTGAGATAAAACTTGGGCACGGCGAGGCAAGAGCAAGACGCCCGTGCCAGCGAGTTTTTGCCGCTGCCAGCGACAAACAACGGCTTGGCCCAAGTTCATGCCCAAAAGGAAAAGGGTAGAGGGAGACAAGGTGAACCCGTTGGTGCAGATGCAGGGCTGGAGGTGGACGGAGACTCGCCGTAGACGAGCTTGAGCGGTTCTCGGGTGTATGGTGCATATAGCCTTGCGGCTATTTTTTCGGGAGAGAAAGATATGCAAAAGCTCCTATGGGTTCCCAGGAAGCTCACCATGAGATTTTTTGAGGCAAGGGAACACTGGATGGTGGCGGCGACGGTGGAACGGCGCAGCGGCTGTGGGAATGCTTTGGGTCGGCGGTGCCGTCTCGATCTGCAAGAGGGATCGCCGAACCAAGGCACGCATAGAGTTAACAGGCTTTTAGAGATGGTGAGGGAGCGAGGAATCGTGCTAGGGCTCACCGAAGAGAACAGATTTCACCGTGGTGGCTCGGAATAGCTTCGGGCCAAAGTTGAGGAAGAAGACTGGTGATCTCGTTCTCAAGGCTGGTGCTCAGGGTTTCTTGGGCGCATGGAAAAAGGCTAAGGCGGTGCTGGTGGCAAAGCAACTCGTCCCGAGATGGTCAACGGTGGTCGGATTGCCGACGGTGTCATGGCGGCGGCACCATGGTCACACTCCAAAGCGCACACGATGGCGACGCCACTTTCTGGACTTGAATGGCATGGGATACAAGATGCTGGAATGGATTAGGCATGGATAGGGAATCACGTTCCCACGGTCGGGGTGCGGCGAAGCTCACTAGAAGGGGGATGGGAATAATCGAACAGTCGACGGCACCGGGAAAGACGACATGACTCTCAGTGTCTCCGAGATGCGATTTCCTTGGGTTTATCATGGAACACGTAGAGGGAGAGAAGGAGAGAGGGTTGGCGTGAGGAATGGCTAAATGGCGAAGCTCTTCTCAGCGGTGTCGGTGGGAGGTGCAGGACAATGAAGTTGACGCGTGGAGGAGATCGTGTCGTGTTCCCTGGCTGTGAGGGAAGCTGGCAAAGTGTTTTGTGACTTACAGGTGGGTCCAAGGTACTGTGGGTCCCACATGGCAGTGAAAGATGGGAGAGGAGTTCTCTGTTTGCTAAGTGTGGAATACTGTGTGAACAGCTGTGTTGCGCTGATGTTTTCACTGAGTTAAAAGGGGTTTCCGGCGTTGGAAAAAATTTATGGTTGTAGGTGAATATATGCTCTACCAACCTGCCAAGTTCCAAGGCTAGGAGCTTTATATTTTTAATGTGGCAAATTAGGTTGGATAGTGTTTATAGGAATATTTCCATGATTTTATGTTAAACCAATTATTTTTAAAAATTCCTTAGGCTATACAAATGCATATGCATCTTATTATGAAAATGAATTTTAAGACCCAAAAACAATCAAAAGAAAGCATGCACATGAAATGGTAATGAATTTATTTATCTCCATATTTTTACGTCAAACTTTTATTTATACAACTTTAGGCATATTACACTTTTTGTTTCCATAATTTAACTCTTAAAGTTTTATACCCCAATCCCTATGTATTTTAATTTAGTCAAATTTCCTATGCATAATTGAGGATGTATTATTCCCATTTTCCATTGACCCAAGGAAGGTTTTAGGAATTTGCATTATAGATTCTGGTGCCATGTTTTATATTCCCTTACGCTTTATATTTCCACCTAGGGTGAGTTTTTGAGTAAATTGAAAATTTAACTATAGAAGTTTTTAACGTACCCTTTTTCAGATTTACTCTAGACGATCTACCTCTCATTTTATCTTTGAGGGCTCTTTATTAATTTATTTCAGTTAAAATTTCAAAAATCAAAATTTGGGTATGTTACGGAAACCGAATTACCCAAGACCGAAATTCTTGGTCTTTTTGTTTCCCAGTGTAATTCGGTCTCCACTTTCAAGTAACTAAATTTTGTTGAACACCGAAAGACCGAACCAAAATTTTCGGTTAGACCGAATGCCCACCCCTATTTAGGGATCTCTTGAGCTGGACAAGCCTGCCATTCCATGTGCCTTGCCTCCTCCTTAGCTCCATGGCTTTCTGTGGGTGAAGCAATGTACACGACGCCTTATCTTGTCGCAAACATGATGCAACAGTTGCCTATAGCGGACACCACTACCGTCATTCTTTGTCAACGCGGCCATCACACATAATCCAGTATTGTTTGCAGCCTCTTTGACCCCTTTCCCTCTCTTCCACAATAGCTTTTGCTGTTGTAGATGGGTGTATAGCAGATAAGTTGTCCCTATTGTTCTTGTTCTAAGGTTACCACAAGTTCTAAGAAATAAATATTAAGATTGTCATTAAGTATTACAACAGTTTAAGACTATTCATGCTCATCATATTTAAATATAAGCAACCACTTAGAATCCGAGGAGAAAATATATACCTATTTGGTCTTGAGACTTATAACCCATACGAAAATACAGGGGGGAAAGTACAAGCAATTTTAATAAAATGGATAGTTCAAGGTGGATTTAGAGGTTAGAGCATGTTGTGCTTAATGCTATGTGTTTTTTTGTGAGGGATAATACTATGCAAAAAAACAAATTATCCTTTTACATTTGGAAATTAGCTTGACAATAAGCTTTTAATGAGGTTTGGGTTGGCATTTAGTTATATCTTTTTGGTGTTTTATTGAGCACTGTCAGAAACATTAGTTATATATTGAATGGCATCTTATCCCTTGAATAAAAGAACACTACCAAAGAGTCATTCTAGAATCAACATTAAATTTAAAAAAGGAGCATATAGCCACGGTACGCAGGCCGCACTATACTGAGGACGAAGGATCTTTAGGACTTAGGTTGCTCAATGCTTTTCCCCTTGATGCCTTTGTTAATGATATTCTGGATGAGCATTCAGTAGCGTTGAGTTCCTTGCAACTTCCTCCGTCCTTTTCTATAAGAAACTTTGAAGTTTTAACTTGTCCTCTAATATAAGAGATTTTATAGTACTAGTTGTCTCATCAACTACTTTTTATTCAAATTCTTTTCCATCTTACCCCTTATATATCATCCCACTCAAACCATCACTAACTTAATAAGGGACATACTAGTCTTTTCTCTTCAACTTTAATCTTTCTAAAAAGAAAAAGATCCCTTATAAGAGGGGATGGAGGGAGTAGTTCTTCTTCTTTTTTTTTTCTCTTGTTGTAAACAGTAAACGACTGAAAATCCAAGAGACTGATTGATAGAACTTAGCACTTGATGCTAGTATGTCAAGAAACTAAATGCTCGTTGGTTTATCCGCACAAAAGTCTTCTTGTTCTTAGGGCCCGTTCAAATTAACAGGTTGAGGGTATAAACTCTCTCGTTTTTCGTGAGCACGCTTTCCGAACTGCTAAATGATGTGTTTTTTGCAAAAAAAAAAATTCTATATACAAGTCGCTTTAAAAATTCATATTAATTCATTTTTCAAGTTTGCAATAGCTAATACTTAATTAATCATATGCTAATAGTTTACCTTGTTTTGCATGATCTTCTTCTTGTTTCTTTCCCTCACCTTCAAACTAAGCCTATTCTTTTGATAGTTGGGATGGACTGGGCTACTTTCTCATGCCCTGTAAGCATGTTTCCCGAACTATTAAACGGTATGTTTTGTGCAAAAATTTTCTATCTAAAGGTTTCTTAAAAATCATATTAATTCATTTTTTAAATTTAAAATAATTAATACTCAATTAATCATATGCTAACGGCTTGCCTCGTTTTGCGTGTCACCGAAAATCTCAGTCGTTCCTCCGTTCCGAATGCAGCCTTAGGCATGGACACATGGATTGTTGTTTTTCATATTTAGGCCACGTTAGGTTTCAATTTTGTTTTGAGCATTTATGCCTGGGGAAGCAAAATTCCTGACATTTCGGAACAAAATTATTTGAAATTTAAACAGTTTTGACCAAATTAAAAAAAAATTAAAAATTTCAGGCGAAATAGTTTCGTGCCGGGAGGGTTTGAAATTTCAACCTGGGCTGTGTTCTTTTCAGATTCTAACTATTAGATTATCATAGGCACGCTTCCGAAACTATTAAACGGTATGATTTTTTAAAATATTTTCTATATACAAATTTATTTAAAACTCTAAATAAGTCTATTTTTTCAAGTTTATAACACTTAACACTTAATTAATTATGTGCTAATTGAGAGGCTTCTCCTATCAGCCAAGTGGTTGTTAAGCCAAATAAAGCTGAATTGAACGGGGCCTTAGTGGCAATCAAAAACTTTTCTCCAACAAAAGAAAATTATTTATTTGTTCTATTTACCAAATCTCAGACCAAAGGATTTTTTAGTCCGAGACTCTGAATTTGGTAAAGATTTGATCCAAGGCCAAGGGGACTCTGAATTTGTGATTAGTGATCTGAACACTCGTCCCAACAAAACGCTGCGTGAACAGAGAACAGCATTGACAGGAATTGGACTGAAAAAGGAAAATTCAGACATCTACAATTGATTAGGAAAATATCAAAGAAGATTACCGATTTCAGAATGGTTGTAACCATTAATTAAGCCTAGCTAATGACGGAGGAACCCAATTTGGAAACCGTAATACGCGCCTCGATCCCTGCTTGGAAACACGCTTCCGTACTCCGACTCCGACTCGAACTCCACCTCGTCTCGATCGGCCGCCTTAAATCAGCCCTAGCCCTAGCGCCCGCCGCCGCATTCACCTCACGCCCTCACCTCGCACCGACCGATCCCCCGAGAAGACGACGACGGCGATGGAGATGGCGCCGCTTGCAGATCCCGCCGTCGAGGACTTCCCCATCCCCTTCCTCCCGCAAGACAGCGAGCTCCTCGACTGCCTCCTCCGCCCCAAGATCGCTGGTGACCGTATCGACTCCCGCTTCACAGCGCTCGTGCACGACGCCGACGTGTACTCCCTCCCCGGACCAGCTGGCGCGGAGGCACGAGGCGCGCCCGGCTCCGACGGCGACAAGGTGTGGTACTTCTTCAGCGGTGCAGGGAGCTGCGTGGCGGCGGAAGGAGGGCCCCGCACGGTCGCGGCGACGGCAGCAAGCGGTGGTGCTCGGTGGGTTCCAAGAAGAAGGTGGAAGGAGGCGTCCCCGGCGGCGGTACTGCCAGAAGTTGAGTACAAGGAGAAGACGGCGTCGGGCGTCGTCGCGCCGGGGTGGACCATGGTGGAATACGGCGTTGCCCAGGAACTCGCCGCGGCGCCGGACCTGGTGCTCTGCAAGATCTTCCGCTCCCCTCGCGCGGCTCGCTCTGAGTCGGATTCCAGCACGTCGGCCTCTGCCTCCCCGTCCTGCTCCGGCGGCCGCAAGAGGAAGGCCGCTGAATAGTACGGCGAATTCAGCGGCGGCCGTGACCACAAAGTCGCTGCTGCTGCTGAAGACATCTTGGCGAGATCAGTATCGCGTAGTAATTAGTGCAGAAGCTTGTAGGAATCAGATTCTTAGACCCTGTCTCTGTCTTCCTCTGTTTTTTGGTTTCATGGAAGGCTCTGTGATCTCTGTTAGATAGCATGGATTCATTCGAATTCTTTTCTGTGAAAACAACATGTAATCTATGAAGTGTATTTATCACTGGTTATTGATTATGAATGAAAGATAACCTCTTTTTTATACTCGAGCGATGCGTTTTGTCTCTGTAATCTCATGACCAAATGCTATCAATTGTTCTGTCCTGGAACTTGGTAAGTTAAAACAATACTGTTTCTTTCGAGAAAGGTTTTCAATTGTTGCAAGTGTAAAAATGCCTTTTCTTTACTTTGTTCTAGTATTATTTCAGCTGAAGCACTCTCACAGGTAACTTTTCTAGAACAACAATGTCTACAAGAAATTGACCAATTGCTAGTTTTCAGTACATTGCCTCTGGATCCTACTCTCGTCTGGGTCTGCCTGAACTGGACCAGGCTGTAGTGCTGTATCCCAATTCTCACATGTAATTGTGCCACCAATCTTCTTTCCAGAAAATTGCACATCAAGAACACATCTTTGTCAGTCAATGCTACAAGAACACACCAAAGAAGAAGACGATTCTTCTTGCCAATTTAGTTCAGGTAACTGGATCCAACCCACGAAAACCTTGGCATCACGCCAAGCTGGATCGAGAACTTTAGAGAAGAATACAGAGTTTGGGGTGGAAGAAGAACAACACAGGAAGAGAAGATACAGGAGAGAGAGTTTGAGGATAACTGTTCATATTTCATTCATTCGATACCTTTGCTTACAGCCAGCTAGCTACTCCCACACATCCCCTTTTGGGCCCACATGTAAATCCCAGTACATACTAAATGCAATTGACAAGCTACCCTGTTTGCTTGTGCTTCTGGCTTATTGCTTATATATTGGTTTCTGTTAGCACGTTTCTCAAAACGCAAAATAGTATTTTTTTAAAAAAAATTTATATGGAATTATCTTTAAAAATCAAATAAATCTATTTTTCAAATTTTTAATAATTAATACTTACTTAATCGCGTGCTAATGATATTTTTCGTTTTACGTACGACCATAGCTAACCTCGCAACCGGCCGCTGCCTAGGCTTACTTTGAATGCGAGGAAAGAGGAGGAACAAGAAGATCACACAAAACAAAGTGAGCCATTAGCGCATGATTAATTAAGTATTAGCTATTGCAAACTTAAAAAATAGATTAATATGATTTTTTAAAGCAACTTTTATATAGAAATTTTTAAAAAACGTACCATTTAGCAGTTCGGGAAGCATGCTAACGGAAGGGGGTTTTCAGCCCTAGATTCAAATAGGCCCTAAATCCCCAAGTATATGACAGTTGGTGACATTCCCCCCTCCTTTTGAGACCCTTGCACTCAAGGGTCTTCAACCAATTGATCATAGAAGTGTTGAATTCTCAGTGATAGAGAATCAGTGATGTTCTTTTTTATATATCCAATTATCCTGGATCTGTCAATCGTTCCAAAATGATTGATAGAACCATCAACAAATTCTTCATATGGAACTTTTCCATGTCTGAATATGGAGGCAAATCATTGTTCACTTTGAAGCATGACAAGCAGAAATGACATCCCTGAAGCTTCCCTTTTATCAAATGACATCCCTTGAATAAGAATTCCAAAGCACTGTAGAAGCAATCTCTCCACCCCCATGCACAAGGGAGGTGGTCAGGGTTTCGAGGCAGAAAAGTGTGGCCGGTGATTACCTTCACCCTATACCGCGACGGCAGCGGCACGCCATGGACATGGACCTCCGAGCGGTTGTCCGTGGAGCAGCCGCTGAGGGACATGGTGTGCTCGATCCCTAAATCAGCGCAGAGGCAGTTGTACCATGTCATAACCAAGGTGATCACAGTCGGAGGTGCTAAAGGTACTATTGGCTGGGTCGATCTCTGGTGTGTATCCTCCTCTGCGACGTGCTCGAAGAGACACCCAAGCTCCGTGACATGCCGCTGCCCTTCCCTGCAGGGGCAACTAGCGTTCCTTCCTCAATTGCTGCCCGCACTACTCTCGTGACGTCGTGGTCAGCTAGCACAAGGACACTACCAAGTATGTCGAGATGGAAATCACTTCAGCCAACTACAGAGGTGATCTGTGGAACTGATCCTGATTCCTGCCAAGAGTGTCCCGAGTCATACTCCCTGGTCCCTGTTAACTGGAAGGCCACCACCTGGACCATGCCTATCCCTGTCAATTCATGGAAAGACTGGAAATTTTGTTGCGTTGCGCTGATGCATTCGCGCAGTGACTGTTATTTTCTAAACGTGAACGGTAAAACCGATGGCAAAACTGAATGCAGTGGTTCTCCTTCAAGGCAACAGCAGAACTGTTGTAAAAGGTCAATGTGGTACCACATCATTCAGTTTTGTTAAATGGCTTATGTAGTTATTGGGAAAATTGGTAGATGATATGCATCCATGAAAATGGTATTCTGCCTGTTATTAGAAAAATACACCACCATGTAGGTATCAAAATGCTTTCTAAGGACGGAAGTTTCTTCTTTCTTTTTCTTTTGGACTTCATGCCACCACTGCTCTCATGAGTACAGTCAAACATACAAAATTTTGACCACTAAGGCATAAAATAATTTACATTCATCGTAAATAAATGGTTCAATAACAACATCATCAATCATATCCTTACCATTTTATTTATTGTATATATTTTGCTAGCATGCCGTTAATGACTATATAGAAGAGATACTAGTAATAATCAAAGTGTTTTTGTAAGTAGAACTTCAGTGAAGATCACTGCAAAGAGGACTCTGTCAGTTCCATTGCATAGCAAGGCCTACCTGCCCAAGGTCAATATAATTTTCTTAACTTACCCATTTTGTAAGGTTGTGAGTTGAGTCAGCTGATGTGTGGTATGTAACAATTGATTACACAATTTGGAAGGTCTTGACGAAAGGCAACTTGAATAGTTAGTATATTGATATATTGGTTTAGGTTTTCTTTGCCCTATATATTGCTATTATATGTCGCGTGAGGACAACATGAATGCCCTTTCCCTTTGGTAGTAATTCTTGCTCATATCACATTTTGGCAAATTATGCCTTATGCAATTTGATGTAGGTACTTAACTTGTACAAACTAAGCAGCATTGTCAGGAAGTGGTTTGGAGAAGGCACGGAATGCTGCAGATATGATGTGTCCACTAGTAACATGGATTGCAGCCTGCCCAGATGAAAATGCCATTTGCTGAGTTTGTTGGCTTGGTTGAAGGAGCTTTTGGAGCTCGCCTAGGTGGTCTGTCTGGGTATTGCAATTTGCAAAGCTTGTTCGAGAGGGAGGGTTGTTAAATCCGTAAATACAGTAATGATATTATGTTACTAGCTTGGTTATATGACGAACTATTTATCTTTGCCCACCCAATTTAGTTAATTACCTATGTACTTATATGTAACGAGTTACATCGGTGTTACAAGAATAGCTCCTAAATGTCTCTGTATATATAAATGTTTTGAGATATATTTCTTTCGCCCCTTCAGGTTTCAGTTCATATCTTGGAAAAAGAAAAGATCATATCAATTTCACCCTCCTCGATCACACCAAATTTTCTATTAGGTTGTATTATACAAGATAATCATGCTTGTTAATGGAACTGACCGAACTTTTTAGAACAGATCTATGCTCTATCTGTGACTAGGGCTGGATATCAGCTCGGCTTGGTCTGGCTCGGGTAACGGGTTGGCTCGACTCGGCTCGCTTGCTAGCTCTAGCGAGCTCGTTTAGCTCACGAGCCAGAACAAAAAAAGGGGTGCCATGGGCAAGCCCGTATGCACGTCAGGTTGTAGGAAGTTAGAAGCAACTAGAAGTGGACGCGTAGCGCCACGCCCTGCACAGCTCCGCACATAATCATGGCTTACACAAAGCAACGCTACACACATGTATTGTTTACTAAATGTTCCTTTGTGGTTTCATTTATCCTGAAAAGATAAATCGTAATGCCAACTGCTTATACACTAAAAATAAAATCATGCATATTAATAACATGGTCAAAAATAGCCTGTACATAACTAAATTTGTAGTTCGGTAACAAAGCAGTTTGTAATTAAATTAAAAACTTTGCAGACCAAAAATTTGGACAGATGACCATGGCTGGTTGAACAACATGAGCCTAACAAAAAAAAAACTCAACAGAGTAACTCTTTTTTTGTGTGTGATTAATCCCTGGACATACATGAATTAGAACCACCCTACCTTTTTTACATTCACCATACCATGATTGCTCCTAGAAAAAGAAATTCTAAATCCTAAAATATGAAAGTAAAGATGCTACAACATAAAAGAGCTCTATTGAACTACAGTTAGCAAATACAGAGGCAAGACCAACCAGCACAAAATTATAAGTTCGAGAATTAGTATAAAACCCAAAGAAGAACACAATTGCCTGCACTTAGGAAAGCACAGATTCACTCAAATATCAAAGCCCTATGCCATGACAGCACCCCCAAAGTCTTTACATGGATCACCTTCTTTCCTGCAAGCAAAAAGGCAAGCCGCTGGATTAGTTTGGTAGGGGAATAATCCGCAGAAGTAAAGGATTAGTTTTGTAGGGAATAATTTGCAGAAGTAAATAAGCTACACAGTATAGATTACTCCATCTTATCAAATTTTGAGACTAAGCTGGCTAACTCATAAGTAATCTAGCAAATCGTTTCTACATGTCTGTCTCAAGCAGTCTAAATTTACCATCAAAATATAGTGATCAATGGCTGCTGAAGAACATCAGCAAATCCATCCCTTTTGTTGATTAAATGAAGCATGCCAGTACGGCTGAACGATTCAATTGCTACCAGTTAAACTATTGTCATCTCATATTGCAACATTGCGGTTTTCCATCTAGCAACTTCTGCCAAAGACATAACATCAGCCTGGGTAATTGGTAGTGTTCAGTATAAGAATCATCTATGCATAGAAATTGACATGGAAGAATCATGTACAGTTCAATTTGGTGAAGTTAATCTATTGCCTCTTTCATCCTATATATCTTTCCATGATT
Source organism: Oryza meyeriana var. granulata (assembly GCA_003991445.1). Taxonomy (NCBI): domain Eukaryota; kingdom Viridiplantae; phylum Streptophyta; class Magnoliopsida; order Poales; family Poaceae; genus Oryza; species Oryza meyeriana. The sequence goes on from RYFJ01002117.1 coordinate 798,462, forward strand.
TCTAAACCAACTGTTCAAAGTGGAAATTTAGGAATGTTCCTTAAGCAGGAGGACAGGCCCCTACTGCATATGTACTAATAAAAAGAGAACAGTTAATGCATAGAGTGAAAGATAAATGTTTTTTTTTTGTAATTGTATTATAACAAGCCCTAGGGATGCAACTTGTCCAAAATAAAATTATAAGATAGTAGCCTCAATTTTTGGCCTGTGAATTCTTACACGATAAAACCAGCAATATCAGAAGGTTAACACATCCTAGGCCATTTGGATAGACATCCTCTAGCCACTCCTGAGTCCTGTGATGTTGATAAGCAAGATCTGAATTATCCAATCTAGTAGGGTTGGCTAGGAAAAAAATTGAAACATCACTACATTAAAACACCAAGATACAAGCTAGATGCCCAACTGATTGCAAGATAATTCTACTACAACATAGATAGCTAAGGATGTTAAAAATAACCAGCAAAAATTCATATCTCGGATCTTCAATTATGTACAACTTAAAAGGGTCTTTCGTCACATGTAATAAGTAATTATTCTTCACACTGGTTTGTATAAAACATTGAAAAGAACACAAAAACTTATGAAGAGAAGGAATCACATTATTAATCAGATTTTACTATACTGCAAAGGCATACGGGGTTAGTGGTTTTAATGTTCAGATCTTTAAAGATACCAGGAAGTTTAGAGACAGCACACAGCAAAAACAACTCCACTTAACTTTGAGAGGAAAAGGTTGCAAATATCAAATGCAACTATAATTAGCATCCATAAAACACATAAGTTTTCAATTTTCTACTATATGAACAATGGTTGGAAAGTAACATAGTAGTACATATGAACATATCCATAACAAAGTTTTATGATGCAAGCTCAGGTCTAATTAGAACTGGGTTAGGAGCATATGGGGAGAAATTCCTGGGTTCCAGTTCAGAATTCATGCAAAGCAATGTGAGGAGCCAGTGAAGAACCTCTTCCCTAGTGTTCTAATTACTCACTATCTCAGTAGTTTATCACACTACCAACGGTACTTCAACCCTCAGTACTACTTCCATGTGAATGATCAGTATGTCAGGAACAAATTGAAAGTTATACTGTTTGCGGAAGATAGAGTATACCACTGCGCCCCTATGCGCGTTGAACGGGCCACCAGCAACGAAGGGGAGGAGGAAAGAGGAGGGTGGGTTGGCGGCGGCAGAGTTGCACCAGTTCTCGTAGAAGGGGATCCCCGAGCTAGGCTTCAGCGTGAGCGGCAGGGAGTCGGCCGGGGTGGCGGCATGGTCGGGAATGCGGGAGAGATCTCGAGCTGCTGGAGGAGCACACGGAAGGAGGAGATCGAGGAGCGCAGGAGAAGCGGCAGGCCGCCGGGCGCATTGGATGGCGGCGGAGGCGGCACCGCCCCCTCCCTCCCACCATCGCCTCCCCCCGCCACCGTCGGGTCGAGGGAGGAGGAGGGGCACCTGCTGGCGCCGTCGATCTAGCGGAGGGCTGGAGTGAGGAGGGGGGAAGAGAGGGTGGGAGGAGGGCGCCGGCGAGAGGCGAGAGTCGCGGGTGCGTGGGGAACGAGAACGGGGAGGGGAACGAGGTTGGCAACGGGCGGGGCGGGGCCGCTGGGCCGGGTTGGCAGGAACGCCCCGCCTATAGATGTCCAAATGGGCCGTGCCCCGTCGGGCCGGCCCGGGCACGGTGCTACAGTAACCGTGCCCGGGCCGGCCCGGCACGGTTGGCCGTGGGCCGTGTCGGCACGGCCCGAGTAGCCGTGCCGTGCCTGGGCCGGCGGTGCGGCACGGCGGGCCGGCACGGCACGGCCCGTGGACTGTAGCGGGCCGGCACGGGGCACAGGCACGGGCACGGGGCGCGGGCACGGGGCACGGCACGGGGCACGGGCCGGCACGGCCCGCCCGGAGGGCGGCGGCGGAGGCCGCGCCGCCGTGGCAGGCGTCTGCGGCCGCGGAGGCCGAGGCAGGCGTCGGCGGCCGAGGCCGGGCAGGCGCCCGGGCGAGGAGGCGGCGGCGGAGGGCGCCGGCGGAGGCCGAGGCAGCAGCCGGGAGGAGGCGGGTGCGGGAGGAGGCGGCCGGGAGGAGGCGGCGGAGCCGAGGAGGCCGGGAGGAGGCGGTGGGAGGCCGAGGCGGCGGGAGGAGGCGGAGGAGGAGGAGGCGGGAGGAGGCGGAGGAGCCGAGGAGGAGGCGGCGGAGGCCGAGGCGGAGGGAGGAGGCGGAGGAGGAGGAGGCGGGAGGAGGCGGAGGAGCGAGGAGGAGGCGGAGGAGCCGAGGAGCGGCGGGAGGCCGAGGCGGCGGAGGAGGTGGAGGACCGAGGAGGCCGAGGAGCCGAGGCGGCGGGAGGAGGCGGGAGGCGGAGGAGCCGAGGGACGGGAGGCCGAGGTGGAGGAGCCGAGGAGGCGGAGGAGGAAGAGGCGAGGCGGGAGGAGGCGGAGGAGCCGAGGAGGAGGCGGAGGAGGCGGAGGAGCCGAGGAGGCGGCGGGAGGCCGAGGCGGCGGGAGGAGGTGGAGGAGCCAAGGAGGCCGGGAGGAGGCCAAGGCGGCGGGAGGAGGCGGAGGGCTGCCGAGGAGCCGAGGAGAGGAGGCCGGGAGGAGTCGAGGCGGCCTGGCCGGGTGCGTGCGGGAGAGAGGAGGCAGGCGACCGTTGCACTGACATCTGCCCGTGCTGATGACCGTTGCTACAGTGTTCGCCGCGTTGGCCCAGTCAAAATTGACACGTGTCCAACGGTCTGAAAAAACGGCTAGATTTTGAATCTAGCCGTTGCATGACCAAAAAAATCCGAAAAAATATCAAAAAAATCCGAAAAATTGTGAATTTTTTCCTATAAATAGGGGAACCCCCAGCCACATTTTGTTCATCCAAACCTCCCAATCTCTCCTCTTGTGCTCTATTCTCCTCTCTTTTGCTCTCTTTGCTCAAAATTTTTGTTTTAGACAAAATTTTGTCTAAAATTCAAAAATTTCCCACATTCTCATAGGTAATAGCTGCAGCCTCCGGTGCTCCTGCAAGGTAAAAAATCTTAAATTTTCTTCTTTGTTCGTACTATTTTTTAATACTAATTTTCTCTATTTATATTGCAGGATGGATCCGAACTACCCGACATTTCAACTGAGCGACTTCGACCCGAGCTATCTGTCGATGTCGCAAGGAGACAACTCCGGGTCGGCTCCTACACCGCAAGAACATACGGAGGAAATACATGCGGCTTCACAAGGATCCGGAACTGCGAGCGGGAGCTTGTCAACGGCAACCGGCTCAAAGAGATCAAGAACTTCCTCCGCCTGGCAACATTTTGATGAGATCAAGGAGACCGCCGCGGATGGAAGGGAGGTAACTTACGCGAAATGTAAAATTTGTAAAACTAAACTCTCTGGAAAATCTTCTGGTGGAACAGGGCATTTGAGGCGGCATGCTGAGGCGTGTGCGAAGAAGCAAGGTTACCAGCTAAGACAGCAGCAACTGGTACTCAATCCGGACGGTACGGTACGTTCATGGGAGTATGATGCTCAGGTAGCACGAGATTCCCTTACCCATTTAATTGCTAGACAGGATCTACCCCTAAATTTTGGTGAGTCTCCTGCATTTGAGACTTACATTAAAACTGCTCATAATCCTAGGTTTCAAGCTGTTAGTAGACAAACTACAACCCGGGACTTGGTGAATATTTACAACCAAGGCCGGGATAATATTAAACAATTATTTGCTACTTGCACATTTTCTATTAGTATCACATCTGATATTTGGAGTGGTAGGGCTAAGGAAGACTATATTAGTGTAGTTGCTCATTATGTTGATGATGAATGGGAACTACAAAAAAGAGTAATAGCTTTAAAATTAATTGATGTTTCACATAATGCAGAAAATATTGCTGAACGAATTTCTAGAGTTTGTGAGGATTTTGGGCATCACAAATAAAATATTTGCAGTAACTCTAGATAATGCAGCTGCAAATTCCAGAGCAATGGAAATTTTGCAGCCTTTATTCAATGTTTATGCTGAATCATTTTCTTTTACATCAACGTTGTGCTTGCCATATTATTAATCTTATAGTTAAATCTGGTTTTAAAAGAGTAACTGTATATCTCGATTCTATCCGTGAAGCCATAACATGGCTGAATGGTTCTAATCCTCGACTTGCGACCTTCAAGCGATTCTGCATCGCTTCGGACAAGCAACCACGCAAGTTCCAAACGGATGCGGACCATCGGTGGAACTCGACTTATTTAATGTTGAAACATGTCTTGCCTTACAAAGATATGCTAACTGTTTTCTTGCAGTCCAAGAATGTTGTTACCAGTGACGGGCAACGCTACTGACAGAACAGTCTTGGCATGTTGTACAAAGGTTTTATTACTTTCTTGAAACATTTTATGATGCAACTGTTACTTTGTCTGGTGTTTACTATCCAACTGCTAATTTAATTTTGCATAAAATTTTTGAGATTGCCACTTTATTAAAAGAATATGAAGATGACCAACTATTAGGATTTGCAGTATATAACATGAAACAAAAATATCTTAAATACTGGAGGAACATTCCATACTTGTATGCTTTTGCATTTATTCTTGATCCTAGGGGTAAAATACGGGGGTTTCTAAATATTTTAAATCTTATTGGGGATACAATGAATATTGATTACACTAACTACTATTCTGATTGTAAGACAAAATTGTATGAAGTATTTCGAAAGTATGAAACTAAGTTTCAGGGAGTTCGCGTGCAAAGAGCCCCACCCGTCCCTGTCCCAGGTAAGAAGAAATTGCAGTGGGGCCGAATTTGGGGTGGTTCCTCTTCTTCTTCGAGCACCGGTGGTGGAAGTTCGGCCGCAGCAAGTCCTGCACACGCTTCACTTGAAGCTCTTGAGCTGTCCACCTACTTGGACAGCGACTCGATCAACCAGGAAGATCTCAACGTTCTTCAATGGTGGAATGATCACAAGACCCAATATCCCGTGCTCTCAAAGCTAGCACGGGATGTGTTCACGGTGCCTGTGTCTACGGTATCATCCGAATCGGCCTTCAGTCTTTGCGGAAGAATTATTGAGGAGAGAAGAAGAAATCTCCGCAGTGAGGTGGTAGAAATGCTACTTGCGGTTAAAGACTGGGAGCTAGCTAAGGAACGTGCCCAACACACCACGGAGAACCAAGATTTGGCTAAGCAGTTCGAAAATCTTTACCTACAAAATGAGGAACTAGAGTAATCTTTTTTATTTTTAAGTATTGACCTTTAGCTGTACTCTTTTTTCTTTGTCATGGTTTTCTCAAAATTGAGTTTTTACATGACAGAGTTTTTAATGAGGCAGCTGTGTAATATCAAAATCAATAAAGGTCATTGCGCAATTTTTCTCTATATCTATGTAGAAATTAAATTGCATAACTATATATGTTCTTCTATTTTGCTTGTTTAAACATATAAAAATTTCCTCCTCTAATATCATCAAAAAATACCCTCATATTTTTTTACTCATCTTACATAATGTTTTTATATTTTTTTAATATTTTTTTTACCACTCCTCTAATTTTTTAAAATTTTTTAAGTCTCTTTTTTTCTTTTTTTACTCATCTCTCTCAGACTCAGTCACTCTCACTTACTAAGTGAGAGTGACTCAGTCCGGTCGGGACTCGGCGCAGGCGGGGAGGCGGCGGAGGGCGGCCTCGGGGGGCGGCGCGCAGGCGGGGAGGCGGCGGAGGGCGGCGGCAGGCGGCGGAGGCCGGGGAGGCGCGCGCGGAGGCGGCGGCGGAGGGGGCGGAGGAGGCCGAGGCGGCGGGACGAGGCGGAGGAGCCGAGGAGGCCGAGGCGGCGGCAGGCGGCGGAGGGGGCGGCGCGCATGCGGGGAGGCGGCGGCGGCAGGCGATGGAGGCCGGGGAGGCGTGCACGGGAGGCGGCGGCGGAGGGGGCGGAGGAGGCCGAGGCGGCGGGACGAGGCGGAGGAGCCGAGGAGGCGGGAGGCGGCGGAGGGGGCGGCGCGCAGGCGGGGAGGCGGCGGCGGAGGGCGGCGGCAGGCGGCGGAGGCCGGGGACGCCGGACGCGCGGCGGCAGGCGTCGGCGGACCGGGCCGGCCCGGGCACGGTGGGCTGCCGACGGGCCATGCCGGCACGGCACGGCCCACGACCCCGGCGTGCCGTGCCTGGGCCGGGGGGGAGGCACGCGGGCCGGCACGGCACGGCCCGCTACAGGAACCGTGCCTACACGGGCCGTGCCGTAGCGGGCCGTGCCGGACCGTGCCTCGGTCCGTGCCGGCCCGGTCCGCCCGTTTGGCCACCTATACCCCCGCCCCCCCAGGGGACCCAGCGGGTGAGCGGGTCCGCATAGAGTCAATGCTTCACTTAAACATCACAATATAATGAACAATAATATGTTAAATTTTAATATCATAGCATAATGAATAATAATATGCTAAATTTCAGCAACCGAAGTAGCACACTGCACACATGCATAATATCTAAACATAGTCTTTTAACTAGTTACCAATCCCGATAGAAAATCACAAGTTCATAACTAGTAGCCATTCAATTCAAACATAGTCTTCTAGATGTGAGCTGTCCATGGAGCCATTCAAGCAAGCAAAGTAGCAAAGTTTTATTAGGCTATCTATTACATTACCTGAATAAAAATAAATAGACATGCAGATAGCAGCATCCTTCTCTATCCATCCATGAGGGCTTCCGTAACATCATATCAAACTTCAAAGTGCAATCACAGTAGGCTGAGCATCATCCTAAAATAGAAATTACAATAAGCATCATCAGAATATGTTGAAAGTAGTAAACAAGAATAGATAACAAATAGAAATACCGATTCTGGTTCATCCTCAAGAACAGTCTTCAATGTATTCCCCATGTCACTAAATTCACCTAATACCATAGAATAATTCAAGTGCGATAACACTTAGAGCTTGTTCGATTATATTTGAAAGCAATAATTGATTGAAGAAAGAAACAGAGTTAGGAAACTAGGAATCAATGTATCTAATATGTCAGTACGACCCCAAACTTGCACACACATAAGTGCTTCTGCAAGTTGTGGTGTAAGTTGACTACGATTTGGACTAATCACTCTTCCATCAGTACTAAATGCAGATTCAGATGCTACCATTGTCACAAAAATTACCATAATGTCTTGAGCAATCTTGCACAAAGTTGGGTATCTAATCCCTCCAAACTTCCACCAATTAATAATATCAAAATCATTTGTCCTAGGGAACGGTTGCTCATCCAAGTACAAATACATATTTTCCTAGAGTAACCCTCCCTTCTGAATATGTTCCCATTTTTAAAGTGGATTGTGCAAGCCTTTTTCTAGCATGCCTAGATTTACAAGTTTTAATATGGTCTAGCAAATGTTTTGTCCCATTTCTAGTTTTAGCTCCAAGTTTGTTGTGGCACCATTTGCATTCAGCTTTCCAGTGACCATTTATTTTCATCTTAGCAAAGTCTTGCCAAGCTACCGATGTAAGCCTCTTATTCTCAGGTTGTAAATCTGTACCTTGTGAGTCAGTAGCTTCTTGCTCTTGGACAGAGTTTGGAGTAGATGGTGTTACTGCAGCTTGAGAGCACTAGTAGATGTTGGATTCGACATCCTTTCTGTCCAAAAATGGTGTTAAAACATAGATCTGGGCATTAAGAACATATGCAGTGCACCACTGTAGTACTGACCGGACAATACCGGGCTAGCACCGACTGGTGATGGCCTGGCAGGGGTAGCTAGCATCGGCAGGTGTCAGCCGACATCGGTGGCGGCGGGTAGCAGGGGGGGTGTCGGGCTAGCGTCGACCGGCATCAGCAGGCGTCGGGCCAGCGTCGAGGGCAGTAGGTGGCGGGGGGAGGGAGGCGACGTCGGACTGGCGGCGGCTAGCTGGCAAGTGGCGACATCTGGTGGCAGGGGGCAACGACGGGCTTGTAGGTTGCGGCGATTGGTGGCAGGGCGGCGGGTAGTGGGTGGTGGTGGCCTAGCGTCAGGACTCGAGCGGCGGCTGGTGCAGTGGTGTGCCTGTTGCCTGGTGGGCTGGTGGCTAGGAGGATTAGGGATTTGGGGGAAGAACGAATGGGAAATAGAAATTAGGGTTTTGATTTTTATATGATTCTCTAAATGCCTAATGGGCCAGTTGGCAACTGTTGCGTTATTTCTTGGGTTATCATATATACCCCGGGGCCCCACGGGTTGATTGCCACACCCGCCCCTGCCTCCGCAAAATAACAGGGCCCCGGCCCCGCTCACCCGTAGGTTGAAAACTGTATCCGTCCTTGGGACCTAGCCCCAACGGGAAAATTGCTACTCCTAGGAACAATGGGTGTGGTGATGGAGAGCTTTTTTTACGGAAACACCCCTATATTTTTCATATTTACAGCTCTGCCCTATTAAGCGAATTGTCTGTCCTTCGCATGGTATTTCGCGGGAGGAAGAGGATCTTTCAGGAAAAATATAAACGAGCTGTCAGGTGGGAGGCCGTGTTGGAGATTATGCTGATAAACGAAAACTTTTTTTTTTGCAAAAATGGAAAGGCTGAAAGGGGCTATAAATCGACCGCAGGTAGCTATGAGAATGAAAAATATGAGCTCTCAAAGGTTCAGAAAATTGAAGAAGAAGAAGAAACAAATCCTCCATGAGGATGCAAATCACGAACATGAAATCAAACCAAAACCAGCAATCACATTTAACTGAGTGGCCCGATCAATAGTAAGCGCTTGCAACAAAAATCAACCCATGATTCCAGATCTGACAAAACAAATAGAAATCCGAGAATATGAGTTGCAGACCAAAAAGGCAAAGGGGAACTGAAAGAATTCTGGTTGCGTGGCTGTAGCCCAAGCTACACTGTTCGTTGATGCCAAGGGCTGACAGTCACCGACGAGCGGCCTAACGGAGAGCCGAAGACCCCATCCGCCGGGGGTGACAGGCCGGCCGGGGACTTAGCCGACGGCTGGTGCTGGTGCTGGTTCGGGCGGGCTAGCACGGAGGGGATGTCGACGGCGAGGGCGAGAGGCATAGCTGGCGGCGGCTGTGTGCGATTGTGCGGTGCGAGAGCGCGAGACTGAGACGGGAATACGGCGTCGGCGTGGGAGTCTGGTGGGAAGGATTTTAGGATTTCTAGATATGGACCTAGTTTGGCTGGGCTTCAGAGCTCCGACCCCTGACTTGGCTCATTTGGTTCGCGAGCTGCCAGCTTCAGCTTGCTCGTTATGACTAACGAGCTAAAATAGCATTTCTCGATAAGCCAAACTGAGCTAAGCATAAGCCAAACGAGCTAATGAGTTTTTCGTTCAGCCCTATCTATAATAACGTCTATTTATTTTTAGGCACTAGCAGCCATTCACGTGTACACATGACAGTGTGTTTAGGAGACTTAATAGATGTCCATGCATGTGCCCATAGCACAGCCATAGAAATACATGGTATTCCCATCGACTAGTTTGTCCTTCACAATGTGTTCTATAGGCATGACCGTACGTCTTTCTTGCCCCCATCATTAAAAAATATAAGTTGTATTTTATTTTGTTAAGACAAACATTAACAGTTGTTTTACTACTATGTTATTTATATGATACAAAAGTATAATCATAAGCATGCACTTTCTTCCTTTTTTTTTAATTGATAACTTTGACAAAAAATAATTTCCAAATACTTGGCATTGCATGAAAATCAAAGTGTAGTTTTTCATTTTTTTTTCCCTACAATAGCAATCACATATGCACTCACACTAATCTAGAAACTTCTTTATCTATGTATTTACTACATAAAACACATACAATATTCCAAGTGCAAAATAGTCCTACTTAAAAATATAAGAGATAATCTACTATATACCATTGACTTTAGCTCAATTCCATGATCTACCATTGACTTTGTTCAGTTTCATAATATGCCATCGTCTTTTGCTTAATTTCTATAATTTACCATCGCCATCCAATTAGTTTCTGTTTGTGCTGTACAATTTTACCCTAATGACCGAAATACCTCTAGGACGAAATACCCCTGCGACAAGGGCTTATATAATCATGTATGATCAGAGAAGAATATGAACTTGGCAACTTCTGCTAGTTTTGCCAGTTTACAATCTGATGATTCAGAATTTTTGGCCAAATTTTGGAAGTTTTCGTCCCAGGGGTATTTCGGTCATTAGGGAAAAATTGTATAGTGTAAACGGAGGCTAACCGGACGGCGATGGTAAATTGTAGAAGTTAAGCAAAAAACGATAGCATATTATAGAACTGAATGAAGTCAGTGATAGATTGTGGAACTGAGCCGAAGTCAATGGTATATAGTAGATTATCTTAAAATATAATGATTGCTTAGTTTTATGCGTATGGTCAAAAGTGTCAACTAAAGGAGAACGAAAGGAATACTTTTGAGTACAAATCTAATAAAATTAATCCGGTGCCATAAAAGTTATATTCTATTAACTCGAGTTATAATGAAAAATGGAGGGACTATTAACAATAACCATTAATCCCTTTTCAATTTCTCTTGTTGTCGAAGCACCCTTTCTCATATGTTGTATTTGGGCAAAGTTTATTTGTAGCCTTTAAACTTTGGGCAAAGTTTATTTTCCGGCCTGAAATAAAAACAATTATATATTTTTCACCCTAAATTTCTCCATCTACCTCAAATATCGCATTGGTTATATCAAACTTTAGTGTTCCTGTCAAGTCTAACATCGTTTTTTGAAACCTGACACCTATTCTACATTCCTAATACGTAGAAACATGTTCAACGGTTGACGTATGGGTTGTAAAAGTGTTGTATGGTTTGTGTCAAAATATGTACTCTTTTTATTCCAAAATATAAACAATTTTTGGATTCAAATTTTATACATAATATAAGTATTGCTAGAATACTACTTGTCCAATCAATTGCCTATATGTTTTTCCATCTTACCCCTCAACTGTAATGCTCCGGTTTCCGTGCTGTTAAAAACTATTTTAATAAAAACCCTAATTTCAAAAATTTTTAGCTTTTTGTGTGATTAAGAACTAAGTGCCATATATCTCATATCAAAACCTCCTTGAAACCCTAAAACCTTGGTCGCAAACCCTCTCCAAATTTTGAGACTCGGATTTCGCAATTCGACTCTCTCAAAATTTCCTCGGGAAAAATTCAACACCAAAAAACCTCCCAAAAATTCTCTATACTTAGGTTCGAATTTTACAATTCGAAGCCCTCCATTAAAATCTCCTTATTTTGTTCCTCTTGAAAACTCTGAATACCATCAAGAACTCCCTTCCCAAAATTTGCCAAATTTATATATTTCTAAAACCCTCAAATCCCAAGAATTAAGTTCAAATTGTAAAATTCCCTTGAGGTCCTCCAATTCTAATCCATTGCAAAAATCTCCAAATTCCCTTGGGGACCAAATCCCCAAAATTTAAATCAAAATTCAAATTCAGACACCTTTTAAATCTCCTCTTATCCTATTCCCAAATAACATTCAAAATAAAATCTCTCTCATATATATATATATGCCCAAATCCAACCCACAAAAACCCCTCTCAAAATTCCCCAAAAATTTCCCCGAGTCATAGTCCCTAATTAAAATTTTAATTTGAGTCCGAAACCTATTTTGAAACCCTCCCTAAGATTCTCCCATATATGTGTGTGTATACATATACATACATATAAGTATATATCAAAGTCACTATTCAAATTCCCTTGATTTAATCCCTAAGAATATTATAAAAATCAAACACCAAATTCCAAATTAAAATACCCTTTCAAAAATCTCCTAGGAAAAATCACATGCATCCCTGTTCACCATGGGCCGACCCATCTCTCTCCCCTCGGCCTGCTCTCTTCTCTCCTTCCCTTCCATTCACTCCCCACGCAAGTGAACCGGCCCACGGGCCGCATACGCGCACTACGAAGCACCCGCGCCATCACCACCGCACGGTCGCCCACGGCCACACACGACAATTGACATCCCGGGCCCACCAAGGCAGCTGCACAGTGGACGGCCGCCCGGCATCCCACGTGCGCATGGCCTCCATTTTTTGCCATCCGCGGGCCTCCTTTGTCTGATCCGTCATCCTCCTCCACACGTATCCCTCTCGCTCTCTCTTTCTCTCTCTCCTCTTCTCAATTCCTCTCTCCATTGCTCCCGGAAAAGCTGCACTCGCCATTCCTCCCTGTCTCGGCCAGGGCAAGCACACGGCCCCCTTCGTCAACCCTGCGGGACCCGAGCTCGGCACGGATTACACTCCGCCACTTGCCATGGACACCCTAGGTCAAAAAGAACGTGATAAAGCTCGAGGGCCCTCACCTTCTCGACGCGTTGCGTCATCGGCATCACGCTGCTCCTCTCTGTAGCCACCGCAATTGTCCGGTGTCGTCTAACACCGTGCCCGGGCCCATAAATTCCCCCGCGCGCGCACCATGTTTTGCCCCCACAAGCTCAAGCTCTCCACCGCCACCATAGCCTCTCGGCTTCGCCCTTTCTCTGCCGCTCCGGGCCCTAATCAACCAAGTCACCGACGCCGTCGAGTTCCTCTCCGCTACACGATCTTCTTCCGCCCCTCCTCGACGCCCATCCTCATCGGGACGAGAAACGCCTAAATCCGCTCGCCGCCACGCACCATTGCCGCCGCTTCGGAGCTCGCCATCGCACAAGGTAGGAGCCCGATTTCTCCCTCCTATCTCCTCCTCGAGGGATACCGTATCCAGCCTATCCCATCCCGACCTCCCTCCGCCGCTCCTTGGTCACCGACGACGGCCATTCCCGTGCCACCTCGACGCCGCTCTCAGGTCACCGTCGCCCGCCGCCGTCGGCCACCATCTACGCAATCCGAACTGTCCACCTCCCTCGCCGTCTCCCCCTCGTCCCATTCCCGTTGCTCGCCTCTCCTCCCTTGCCGTCGTTCACTAGCGCCCTCTTAGCCGCCGTCGGCCGTCGATGCCCGGGCAGTCCCCTGTGCCTCGCCTCACTCCCCTCTCTGTCAAGTGGAACCCTACCCCCTCTTAGTCGCTAACTTATGGGCCCGCTCAATTAACCCCTCCTGAACATATGACAGGTGGACACGACCACTTAAACCTCTCAGCTCTCACTTACTAGCGGGCCCATGCACAGTGAAGCACAGTAACTCCATCCTTCTCTCACTGCATGTGGGCCTATCCTATTAGTGCATAGTAATCTCAATTAATAATCCTTCACTGACCAGTGGGCTCTCTCTAATTTTTTTAAAAAACTAATCCTCCCTTAATTCTATTTCACTTACACATGGGCCCAAGGGATAAAATAATAATAATAATAATATATGTGAGCTACATGTAGGGTCACCCTGTCATCTAGCTCTCTCTCCTGCTGACATGTGGGCCCCCTGACATGTGGACCATCCTGTCAGACCTCTCTCTCCCTATCTCACTGCATGTGGGCCCCCTCCCATTAAACTACTGTATGACCACCATGTCAGTCCCTTGCCATCTTCCTCTCTCTGACATGTAGCCCCTAGGCTTCTCTCTCCTCTCTCTCTATGACATGTGGGCCACTGTCTCCTCTCTCTCTGTGCCTTTGACAAGTGGGCCAGCTCTCTATTTCTCTCTCCCAATCACTGACCAAGGGCCCCACCTATCAGCCACCAATTTTTCAATATAATTTTTATTCCAAATATTCAAATTAAATCCTTTACTTTTTCTAGAAAATCCCTAAAACTTCAAAAATCCATATCTTTTAATCCGTAGCTCCGATTGACCCTGTTCAGGTCTCTAAATTTTTCAAAAATTGAGATCTACTTAATGATACTATTAGTTATTAATAATAGTATTTTATTTTTTAGAGTTTTTTGTGTTTTTCTTTCGTTTCGCATGTAGTCGACGCTTCGGAAATTCTCTCGGACGTCAGATTTCGTGAAGTTCGAAGACGAAGACTGTAACGCCCTGAAAATCGTTTTAATTAAAAATTATTGTGGATAAATGGAAATACAAGAATACAATAGAAAATTTTTGTTTGAGAAAGTGTTTGAATAAAATTTTGAAATTTTCAATATTAAAAATCCCGAGTTTAAATCTTTAAATAAATACTTGGATGCTTTTATATTCCAGGGGTTTTGTCAGAGTATTTTAAGCATTTGAGTATTTATAATAATAAATTCTTCGTGTTTCATGGTGGCATTTACTTCTGGTAAATTCCCTGCGATTTAATAAACTCTCTGAAATTTTCTCGGATTTTTTGGAGCTACAGAATTAATTTTAATTCAGTAAAGATCACTTCAGTAAATTAATTAAATATAAAATAAATTCCTTTTCTTTTCTCCTGTTCGGGTCGTTTCTGATTCAGTCCTTTGAAGTCTCCCCATTCATCATGAACTCTGACTCCCTTTTCTTCTAGGGTTTTGTGTTATTCCTAGAACCCTAAAGTCACCTCGAAAACCTAAATTCGGAGTTACCGGATTTATTCATTTTTGAAACCCTAGAACTCTTTTGGACTCTCAATCCGAGATCCTTAGTATTCGAAATATCTATATTTCCCTTTGAGATAAATTCCAAATATTCTCTTAAACCCCTTTTCTGTCAAAATAAATCCAAATCTCCAATCATCTGAGATTTCTCCAAATTCCGGTTCCAATAAAACACCCTCGTCAATTCCCTAATCCCGAAATACTTTATTCAGAATATTCCATTTTCCAGTTCCCGGGAAAATATTCTAATTTCCCGCATCTCCAAAATATCCACATATTTTGGGAAGTTCAATTATGCTCGAATATTCCGATCTATTGATCTCTACAAAATAATTTCCAATTTTATCGGATTCCCGAATTATTCTGAGATCCGGCTTCCCCAAATATTCCTTGATGAAATAACCTCCGTTTCCCGAACCCCTCAGAGTATATTCCGTTTCCTAATCTCCTCCAAATGTTCTCCAATTCTCAAGTATATACATGTATGTAGGTATGTATATATTCCAAGTATCGGAATATTCCCAAAATTCGTAATATTTCTACAAATTTTCAATTCAGAAATATTCCTTAAATTCCTAACTTCCCAAATTTCCAAATTTTGGGTTTTTCCAAAACCCCTCTCTTTTCCTTTCTTTTTCCCCATCTTTTCTTTTATTTTTCTTTTCTCCCTCTCTCTCTCTCTCTCCTTTTCACCATCTTTCTTCTTTCTTCTCTCCTTCGATCTCCTCCCTCCCTTTGGTCTGCCCAGGCGCCACGCCCCTACTGCCCCTCAACCGGCCAGCCTGCGCCCATGCGCCGCCCTGGTCCACCCCGGGCTCTGCCCGTCGCCACCGCCGCCCTCCACCCCGGCCTGGCCCACTGCTCCACCGCCCAGCCCAGCCAGCTGCGCCGTGATGCCCGCGCCTGCCGCCGCCTAATCCGCCGCCACCCCTAGACTCCAAACACCGCAAAAGCCGCCTCGCACAACCGCCGCCCTATATATATATCAAGGCCGCCGCCATGCCCTAGCCCACGTCCCTGCAAGCCCTCGCCGCCGCCTGCGCCTCCCCTCAGCCGCGCCGCCGCCTCCTGCTGGCCTAGCGCCATCATCATCCTCATCGCCGTGGCCGTCGCTGAAGCCCCCAGCCGGCGTTGGTCGCCTTCGCCTGCCACTGGTGAGCACCTGCCATGCCGTCCCTGTTTCCCATCTGCCACCACCACTGTCTCCTCCGACGCCGGCCGTCGCTGGGAGGCCCCAAGCCGTCATCGCTGTCGTCTCTTCACGGTGAGCGCCCTAACCGCGTCGTCGCCGCTCTGCTCGATCCCATCTGCCGCCGTCGCCCTACAGCTATGCGCCGCCGCCCTGCTGCCGCCATCCAAAGCCGCCACAGCCCCGTGCCCCGTCGCCGCTGCCCCTGCATCTCGAGAGCGTTGCCGCCGTCCCGTCCCCCTGATGCCAAGGTTGCCGCCCCTGTGCCCCGCCGCCGCCGCTCCTGCATCCTGCGCCGACGCCACCGTGGGGGCGTTGCCGCCTTCGTCATCTATCCCCACCGGAGGACGCCACCGACGTCGCCGCCTTTGCCCCTGCAAGCCGTCACCGGTGAGCACCCTACCGCGCCGCTCTCTCCTTTCTTCCTCCCTGATGCCCCGATGTTTTTCTCCCATCTACCGGCGCCGTCGCCCGTCGTCGCCGTCGTGTTCTGCACGCCGTCGCTTCGCTTGCGTGCTACTGCCTCCCCTCTGCCTCGAGCACCCTACCACGCTGCCCCTGCTCTGAAGCCGAGCTGCCGCACGGCCTAGTGCCGTCGCATGCTCGCCAGCCGTCGCCGGTCGCTGCGTCGTCAACATCGTCGCCATCCTTCTCTGCCGAATTACATCGCCATCCCGTCGCCGTCGGCTACCACCGTCGATCGTCGTCATCGTCTCCCGACCTCCCCCTGCCTCGGTCGCCGTCGCGCCATGACAGGCCAGCGAGTTCGCTCGGCCAGGGGCCCTGACAGGCCAGCCCCGCCGGCAAAGCATCTTGGACAAAGACGTGTGGGCCCCCTCCGTTGGTTCCCCTCCTGTGAATGACAGTGGGGCCTCACTCGCAGACCTCGCTCCTTTATAGCCTTGATTCGCCGAGATCAAATCAGGAGCATCCGATTCCCTTCAAAACCCCGAGTCCATCTCGTCTGTTCGATCTCCTGAAAATGAATCTCAGCCATTAATTCTTTTTAACCTAGTCAAAGCCGCATCAGCCCTAATTGCCATGGTGGTATCCACCTCATCGCCATCTCGTACTCCTTTGCCCATATGGCATCCGGGTCACCTGTCTACTAAAGCCCCTCTCCTCTGTCCCATAGACCGAGTCTACATAAGTCTAGTCACTAACAGTGGATCCCACGTGTCAGTTTCCTTTTTAAAATATTCATTTTAATCCCAAAATCCAGAGAATATTTCTGAGAATATTCTTTTCCAATTCCTTTTGGATTTACTCTAAATTCAATCTTCCAAAACCCGTATCTTTTCCGTCTGAAGTCTGATTCGACCCTTTCTTCTTCCTAAATTCATCTAAAATCATAATTTATTTGTTTTGTACTTTTATGTACTATTTATTTGGAGTTTCCTAGGATTTATTATTATTTTATGTGTAGCCACGTACAATCACTGATTCGGAAGATCGCGGAGTCTGCGAAAGAGTTTGGAAGATCTGCAAAAGACGTTTTCTATTGCAAGGCAAGTCACACGACAATCTCCTTGAGCATGTTGATCCCATTTGTGAAATCTATTTTATTTTAAAGTTATTGCATGAACTGTTTTTGAATGTCATTATATGGGTATTTATTTACTATCCTATGATCCTTGACTATTATGGCCATGTCGATATTGATTCCTTTACCTTGATACCCTGGGTTATAATATTGACTAGCTGGATGTTTAATTATTTATCTGGCTAGATTATTTAGGATTTGCTTAGCCATGCCTAGAAACTATAGCGACATTTTATGTGGGGAAACAATTCAAACATTAATGACCCTTTAATGTTAAATGGCTATATTTTCACGACAGTGAGTCGTGGTTGATTTATTAACTATGTCAAATAAAACTTGACTGAATGGTGGGTTGTGAGCACCAGGATTAGAATGTTGCTAGCGGTGCTCATGATAGTTAAGGACCGGTTCGCGGACTACTTGTTGCAAAGCATTTACCGTACTAACCACAAGATAGAATGGGTAATGGTTGGATCCGTAGTGTAGCGAGTTCAACAGGAGGCACCATGGTGTGTTGTGGCTGTGTCAATAAGACCACCATGGCTGTGTCAATAAATCCATGTTTTGGCGCATTGAATCGTCTTCCTGTTAGGTGCCTGATCAATTCCTGCCGGAGACTGATGGTTCAGCGGGTGCTGTTCTGTTGGACAAGTTGCATGAAAAGTCTTGTCACAACTTCCCCCTTTGCAATACCATGGTGGTATTTTGGGGCATGGTAACATGTGCGGAATCGTGTTTTGTCGGTAAAGTTGTACACCTCTGGCCAGAGTAAATCTATTCGGATAGCCGTGCTCACGGTTAATGAGCGGGCCTAGCAATATTTCTGTGATTAGTCCTACACTATTTAATAATGATGATAAATGATGGAATTTGATGGCTCCTGTTGGAGAGTTATGGTTTGGGCCTGAACTGCGTTGGAGCATTGTTTAGAGACGGATTTAATATTGATATTAATTAAACTATATGGTTTTCAATGATTTAAAGCACAATGTTTTTAAATGCTGTTTTACGCAAGTAAGCCATACTATGCCTTTCCTTTGGAATCCCTGTTGCATTATATTGTATTCCCTAGTGTGGCTTGTTGAGTACGGTGGGTGGTACTCAGTCTTGCATTATTGCAATCTTTAAAGTGAAGCTTTGCATGGAGGAGAAGTTTGGTGTTTGGCTTATACCTGTTGTGAGCTGCCTGTGGCTTGGTGCTGAAGCTATGCTAGTTGTCGTTCCGCTGCTATTTCTTCTATGTGAGGACTAAGTGCCTCTGTTGTAAGTATTTATCGTTATTTTGTTTTGGTTATGTTTATCAAATTGTCGATTTGTGTACCTCGGCTGATTCCTATATGAGGATTTATTTTATTTTATTGCACAATTAGCTTTATTTTAATTCTGGTGAATTTCTGGGCGTGACAAGACTGAGGCAAGTCATCCTTGACATATTGCTCCTAAATTTAAAATATTTTTGCTTGCAAATTGCTATTGCTAGTGTGCACATTGCTCCAATGTAATTAAGGTTTAAATGATAGCCCATAATTTATACTATAGTTTCTAAGCATGACTAAGCAGGATCCTAGAATTATTCTATCTAACCAATAATTAAAGCTAGCTAGTCACAATCTTCCCATAGGTACAATGGCAGGCAATCAAATCAATAAGGCCATAAACAAAGATAAAGGTTTCCTTTCCAGATGACATTATGAAAAAAAATGCATAGTTGAAAGAAAATATAGCTTAAAACATAGGTACAACATGCTCAAAAGTGTTGAAGAATCTGTGTGACTTGCCTTGCTGCTTTGCAAGCGCTTCCGACCTCTCCTCGAGAACTCCTCGCTCTTTCGGAACATCGGCGGCTAAAGGTAATAACCAAAAAGATGCAAAAAAATAGTGTATAAGCTACACATCAACAGTACAATATTATATTTTTAATGGATAGATTTTGATTTTTAAAGAATTTTACAAGTTGAATCACCCCAAATGGAGTTTGGATGAATTAGTTATGAATTTTAGAAGTTTAAACCCTAAAGCCTATTTAAAAGAATTAAACTGATTTATGACATCATTTTGGAATTATTTTAATTCAGAAAAAGGGATTTATGGCGTCAGCACAGGAGAGAGAGGCGGCTGACACGCGGGTTCCCACTGATCAGTGAGAGAGAGCGACCCTGGTTCATGTACTACCGAATTGCATAGGAATTCAACGGCTTGGACTAAAAGGGCATTAGATCGGACGGCTCAGATTGATCAAGGTCTTAAGCTAGATCGGGCAGATCAGATATAACCGATCATAGATCGGACGGCTAGGATCTAACCTAAAGATCTAATGGCCGAGATCCAACTATGGATGGATTGACGGCTAGCGACTTAATTCACGACGATCCGACGACTTGGATCTAACCCGATCAGATCGAGCCCGCGGCTGACCTGGTGTCCCACGTGGCATCCACGTCGGCTACGGTGACGGCAGCGACGTCGGTTGCTCGGAACCCGATGGTCGACGGTGATCAGCGGCACGACGGAGCGCGGCGAGGGCACCAGGGGATAGAGGGGAGAGCGGCAATCCTTACTATGGGTAAAACGACGATGGACAGAGGCGGAATCGTCCGGCGGCGAGCTTCTAGCGGCGGAGCGGCTCGGGTCTTCGGCGGCGATACTGCTCTGGCGGTCTTCGAGGGCTGGGAGGTGGTGGCCTAACTCCCTCGTGGTCCGGCTGTTCCAACAGGGGAGGTGGTGAGCACCAATGGTGGCTATGACGACGGCGGGGCTCGGCTAGAAAGCGGCAGCGGCGACGGATTGGATTCGCTACAGCGCTAGGGCACACGGGGCGAAGGCGAGCTCAATTGATAGCGAAAAAGGAGAGAGAGGAGCCCGGGGATGCTATATATAGCGGAGAGGAGGAGAGATTGGCTCGGATACGGCGCGGTGGCAGCTAGGGGTTTTCTTCGGAGACCCAAAGCCCCATGAGCTCGGATAGGCGGTGTTCCTGGGGGTTAGCTCCCACGATTTTTTGGGGAAAAGATAAAGGGGGGATAAGGGAAGAATTTCCCCTCAACAAATTTTGGATTCGGCCGCACGTGGAGATGGGATTCGGCACGGATTCGGCGGCAGCCATGGCGCCGAGTTAGACTCTACCTCCGACGGGAGGTAGATGACGACCTGACAGGTGGGGCCCACCTATCAGCGATAGAAAGAAAGAGAAAGGAGATGGGCCTCCACTGGGCCGATGCACTCGCGCACAGGGAGGGCAAGGGGTAGAGAGAGATGCTGGGCCGAATTCGTCCCAGCGGCCAGAGAAAGGTTTAAAAAGGATTTTTCATTTATTTAATTGTTGTAAAGCTTGTTTTAATCACCAAAAATACTTTCCTTACTCAATTAAATCCCAGAAAATTTCAGGAGATAAAGGATTAAGCAAAGTATTTTCTAAAATTATCTTCAGGCCAACTTTTGTTTGAAATTTTCTCTGTTTTTAATATTTTCACTCCTTGAGGCTTTTAAATATATTTCTAACATTCCTTTGTACCCATAATTATTTTAATTAGGTAAATTTCAGGGTGTTACAAGTACCTCCCACTGACAGTAGTGAAAACTCACTACTATAAACTCATATAGGAATGCCTCTGCTTCTGCCCAACACTACTCTAGTGCAGAAGTGCATAGTGAGAAGATAAAGGAATAATTCAACGAAGAGACAGTGAAGAGCGACAAAGTTGATCAGATATACATATATAACAAGCACTGGACTGAAACTCTGCATGAACAGTATATAAACACAGCTCCGTGCACTACTTGTGTTTAGCATAATATTATCCAAAATCAAGAGCATTTAATTTTGTTTGCTATCTGAGCAAACTAATCAAGACCAAATATGATAGGAGTAGATGATGTGAGTTCCATAACCAAACACAACACTAATAATAAAATATAATTCATGAAAGATAGTTCTTAAAAAAAGTGATCAACAACTAAATCCATAAATCAATTTGTAAGTTCACAGGGTTTCATAAAGCTAAACGGCTCCATAAATTTACAATTGACTAACGATTTTCATTAGCATTGTTATTCTGACCGCAACAAGTTTACTAGAAGAAAGCACTCCTCACCAAGAATGTTCTAGGACCACATTTAAATCCATTGAGGCAATCAGGCAAGCATAGTGTCAAATTGGCCATAAACTTAATTAGATGAAGGTGCTAAATTGATTGCCAAGAGTAAAATTTGTACTGCCACACAAGAAACTGAGTTCTCCATTAGATTCCCATTACAAGACATACTAATGTAAGCACAACACATGTATACACAATAAATGAATTTTTTTGAGCAAAAAATAGGAATTTGGTAAAATCTATCGGACAATTTTCACCTTCTGAACTTCATCTGGCGCTACGAGAAGCTGAACATATTTGGCGTAGCCGTGTTCCCTCTCCAATTCTGATCAGAATTAAACCACCTGAATGCACACTGCCGTTCAGCTGCAAGTGCAAATAGGTTGATGCAAGAATTAATAGTGACCAGAGGGAGGAGGCGGTGGCTAGAAGGAGATGCGAGGAGGAGGCTGCGGCACTCTTGGGACGGGGACTAAACAACACTTGCAGGGGGGGGGGGGGGGGGGGGGGAGGGAGGGTGGCGGCGCTTGGGAAGGGACCAGAGGCGAGGCGCCGATTGTGACTCACATGGTGAGTTTTCTAACCTCTAGCACGTGGAGTGAAATCCCCTAGGTTTGGGGTATTGGGCCTAGAAACCTACCTTTTCGGACCGCGCCAAATTAGCTTTTTAATCAACCCCCTAGTGGTGGGCTTCCCCTTCGTGGTCGGGAAATGGGCCTCAATCCCCATCTAACACCGTGACCCAAACAAGGCTTATATGAATTTTTTTTCTATGGTATTTGCTAAGTGTCCTAGTGAATCTCATTCCTCTCCCGATCATATAGTGCTACTATGATAGTTAACTTGCAATCATAATAGCAACTGTATGGGATCTCGATTGGGATCAACCATACCTTAATTAGCGAAGAACAGTTGTGGATCCTGTCTGGTTTTCCTTATCTATGTTCAAACATTCATGTACCTGAAATATGCATTATACTATTACCATTGCAAAAATATAAAGGGATAAGTCCATTTTACCCTCTTCCCCCTCCCGCTCAACTGTTGTATTTGGATATAATGGATTTCTCAACTCCAATACCGAATATAATATGCCCTCAACTATCAAAACCATTCAAGGATGGTTTTCGTCTATATGGCGCTTATGCGGCATCCAGTGAACCAAAAAACATTTAAAAATAGTGGGACCCACTAGTCATCTCCCTCCCTTTCTTTCTCTTCCCTCTCATCTCTTCGAGCCCCCTCCCTCTCTTGGCTAAGGAAGCATGGAGCTCCACAACCTCCTCCAAGATGAAGATCAGATCGATATCCTCATTCTCGTGGAGCTCGGCAGACGCAATGGAGCTAGAGCCCAACCTCTATCCACTCATGGCGTCGAACTAGCAACAGAGGGAAGTCGCTGCTCACGGAAAGTAACCACATCGTCAGAAACCATAGGTAAGACATATCTAGAGGGCACCACCATAGAGGACGGTGGCCTCGGCCACTGTTGCAAGATCAGAGCGCTTGGTTATCTCGGTAGGATCTTGCAAACTTGCTCTACATATTGGATTTCAATTCTAGATTAGTGTGGTCATACATCAGTAATTAGGGGTAGTGTTGAGTGAGTTGTTTATTGTAACGCCCCGAGTTTTTCTCTACTTTAATAATGCATTTAGTAATACATTTTTAGAAATTACTTAAAAACTCTAAAGAAAAATCTACAACTATAGAAGTCTTAAATAATAATTCATTCTGGTTGGGTGTAACTTTCTTAAAATCCCCATGCTTAGAACTGTCTATAGGATTTTTGCTTGAATTTTCAGAGCAAGGAAACTATTTTTAATAATCTGAAAACAATTCTCTGAATTAATTTAAATAGAAAACTAAATAAAAATCTCATTCCTGCTCTTGGGCCAAAAGTCAGCCCATCTTCCTCTTCCACTCCTCGCACACGGGCGCTAGCTGCCCCGCGGTGGCCTCCTTTCTCCTTCGTGCTGCACCGGCCCACGCCGGCCTCCTCTCACTAGCAAGTGGGGCCCACCTGTCAACATCGGCTTCAACCTCCTGCGGAGGGCTAGGGTGACGTCACCCCACTTCGCTGCCCATTCCTCGCCTCCCCGCAAGCGCTCTTGCGTTCAAACCAAGGTGACCAAGTCGCCTCCCACTCTCCCGGCCGCCTTCTCCTCCCCACTCGCTCATGGAATCGGTGTAGACATGCCCTACCTCGCCTCACCGCCATGCCCTGTCTCTAAACTTCAGTTGTGTATCCAAACTCCAAGGATGTTTCCTATGCACCTCCTTAGTTCTACCATGAACAGCTAAACAAAAGCAGTTGCAGAGAACCAAAGGTGCCCACCGCGTGTAGGACCGGGGTGTCTCTAGGCGCACTCAAAGGAGTAGAGGAGGGCGCTCCAAAAGAAGGTGCACTAGCGAGTGGTGAGGAGGAAGAGGGCCGCGCGGACGGTTGAGGCGACTTCCGTTGCAACTTTATCGGCGTTAGACATAGCACAGGCTAGAGGGCTGCCCAGATGGTGGGCAACACAGACATGGCAAGCTTGTGCAGGAGAGACCCATGACAAAAGAGAGACACACTGAGAGAGATCAGTAGCGAGAGTAGTTAAGGTTTGGCGGAAATGGGGAGATTGGAAGAATATGATACCATGAAAGCGTAATTGACACACGCAATAGATTTACTGATCACAAATGGTGAGTACATATAGGCATGACCCCTTTCATATAAAGTCAATTGACTTATAGCAACATAGCTGAGAGGATTAGGACCGGACCTACCATATCCACTCAACCGGCTTATAGCAACAAAATCAAGAGGATTGGAACGGGACCTGCAAGGATAAGATTAGCTTGGTTAACAACTATAGCAGCTATAAGGATGCTTTGATTTTGTGGAGGATCAGATTGAGGCCACCATGACGGCGGAGGTGTGGATCGATGCGGCGGGGGAGAAAAGGTGGGGTGCTCAAGGGGGGTTGATAGGGATCTGCGGTTGGGGTGTGTGAGGGGCGGACCAGCATGGCATGAGGTGAGGAGCTGTTGGAAGAATGGGGCAGAGCCACTGAGCCGACGTAAGCTACGCCAGTGCGTGAGCTTAAGATAAGGCGAGCCTGCCTTCCGTCATTTTTTTATGTAGGCTGAGTAGTAGTATTTTATAGGTGTGGGTTTGGTAATGGGCTCTTATAGGTGTAGTTTAATTTGAAAAACTGGATATGAAAGGAGGAACTTTAATATCAACGGTATTAAGAAGAGGGGTGAACACGTGCCACGACCTCGATAGGGTTCGAACGCGGGTAGGTGCACACGCGACTCAACGTCCTGGCCATCTACACTACGTAGCTTCTTATTTCGAAAAGACCCATCCAAGCACTCATTTCCAGCCTAGCTAAAAAAAAATACTTTCCAGTATTTTACACTGGTTTTGGGCCCAAATCAGGCTTTCTTAGCATGCCCTTAGTATTGCTAAATTACAGGTTCTTGAGGTGGTACGTATATATAGTTGGAACCAAAAGCTCAACATATATTGAGCTACATCATCTAGAAAATAATAGCCTTTGGGTTTCTCTCATGATTTAATCACAACCATCCATATGCCATGTGCATTTACAACCCACTTAGGACTTCTTTGGATTGGAGGATTTCCAAAGGAAAACTAGAGGATTTGAATCCTTAGGATTTTTTTCCTAATGAGATTGTTTGGTTTGTATATTGTGAGTTACAAAATTCCTTTGGAACGCTTTCCTATGCATCTATTCTATAGGATTTTGAACATGAGCTCCATGGTTTTTCTTTCCTTTGAGAATTTTAATGCAATCTCTCTCTTTCCCTCTCTACTCTCACTCAAGCAAAGTAATATATAAACTTAAAATTCCTGTATTTTTCCTATGAGCTATCGAAACACATGTTTTCAATAATTCCTGCTGTTTTATTTCCTGTGGGATTCAACATGTCTTGACATTCTAATCTTATGTTTTTTTTCCTATTTCTGTGTTTTTGGATTCATGCGTTCCAAAGGAACCTTAATTTGTGTAGTTATTGCTATATATAATAATCAACATCCATGGAGCCACATCACCTAGAAAATAATACCGTGAAATCACTGTCATGCTTCATCATAACCATTCATGCGTCCTACACGGTTCCAATTCTACATCAACTGCTATGGAACTCAAAATATTATCCTTTTAGGCATAATGGGTACACGAAAATTGTTTTCTTCAAACTTTCTAAGAAGTATTTCTAAATTCCCCAATGCAATGCGTAGAGTATTTCCTAGTATGTACAAATTTTCCTGCCGTGGCAGTACCCTCCTACTGTTAGTGATGGCCAAATGGGCCAGGGCCAACTGTGTTGGCCCAGGCACAACAGGAACTACCGCGGGCCTGCCCGCTCAAGACAGGTCTATCAACTAATGGGTCATGCCCGCATGGCTCGATTAGCCATGCCATGCTTGGGCCACCCCTTAGGCACGGTGAGCTGGCATGGCACTGTTGGCCACGGCCCGACACTGTATGGCACGGCCCATTTTCCTTTTTTTTTCCTATTTTCTCTAATTTTTCCCCCACATTTTCTCCTATTTTTCCTCAAAATTTCCACATTTTCTCCCAGCACGTGAACACATTCAGTGGCATTGTCAACGAAAATGAAGAATCAGGAAACTTTCAAGGATACGAAGAGGACAAGGGAGGATTGAAATGGAGCCATGGAGGAAGAATATTGACCAGGAATGGGAGAAGTGGAGGAACTAGACAGCAAATTGTTCAAGCCATCCCCCCTTTTGGAAAGGCTGAGTGCTTTCTTGCCAACAAGATGTTGAAAGAGACAAGGGAATACCTTTTTTCGCACTGTTCAAATCACGACATTAACAAGCAATATCCAGTGCCATCACAAACAGAATATTGTCGATGCTGCGTAGCAATTTATTGTCAAGGGCGTGAAGC
Source organism: Oryza meyeriana var. granulata (assembly GCA_003991445.1). Lineage (NCBI taxonomy): Eukaryota > Viridiplantae > Streptophyta > Magnoliopsida > Poales > Poaceae > Oryza > Oryza meyeriana. Next base: position 824,605 of record RYFJ01002117.1, read on the forward strand.
CCCCGGGTAGCTGGCCCTCGGCTACGCAACTCGTAGCCTCGGTCCGTCGTCTTCTCCGGCGAGGTTGCCCCCTGCCGCAGGCTTAGTTGAGAGGTGGAGGTAGATTAGATTGGTAATTCTTTCTTAACCCCCTATGGTCCCGGTTATAGCAATATATATAGCCTAAAGGCCCATGCGCATGGAGCAACAGGCTCCTGCAATCCAGGAACTAAAAACAGAAACTCCCGATCAGCTTCCTTCTCAGCCACTCGCGGTGACCGCGCCCTGCGCACCGTCCCCGCGCGCGCTCTCTGCACGTTCCGCGCGTGCAGCGTCGCGGCGCACGTCACGGGCCCGACGACGCCTGGTGTACGTGCGCCCGACCATGACATCTCTCCCCCCGTCGAGGAGCAGCTCGTCCTCGAGCTGGAACTCCGGATACTTAGCTCTGAATGGCTGGACGTCTTCCCATGTAGCGGATGCAGCAGACTGGCCTTTCCACTGAATGAGCACCTGCCGCACTCCTCGGGCGAGGCGGTAGCGCACGGCATGCTCGGGCTCCGGAGTAACCGCACCATGGTGAATAGGCGGCAGGGGCGGCGGGCGGCCGGTGGTGTACCAACGAATTTCTTGAGGCAGCCCGACATGGAACACGTCATTGGAGGACGGGCGCGGGGAGGCAGTCGAGGCGGACGGCGACGTCGTTGATCAGCTCGATGACGCGGTTATGGGCCCGAAGAAGCGCGGTTGATGAGCTTGCGGAGACAGCTTGGGGCAGCGAGGACGCCGCTTTTTTTTTCATTTTTGTTGCCGGCAGCCGAGGCTGAGGAGCGCCAATCGCCCCTAGCTGATACGCGAGGGATCACGTAACAGCGGGCGATGCAGGGCTTGTCATCTAGTGCCAGCTTCTGGGTCGCCTGGGCCTTGCTCCAGACGATAAACGGACGTCGGCCAGTTGGGAACTGGGCTTCGCGTTCCTGCATGTGGTTGTTGTCTTTGGCGACCGCGGTTTTGTTTTGTGTACCCCCTTTGTGTCACCCCTGCTCATTGTTGGGACCGGAGGTCCGTTTTCGAATTGACGGTGCTGTGAACGCTGCGGGCCGTAGACGACGCGGAAGGGCGTATCCTGCAGCGACGTTTGGTAGAGCGTTTGGGCGTGTTGAAGACGAACTCCGCCAATTTGGCGGGATAATACAGCCGAAGCCACTGTTCTGCGTGGCTGGTTTACATTTTGTTTTGTGTTGTTGTTGGCATCACATTTGTGGGTGGTGTGCGTTTCGGTTGTTTGTCGTTTCACAGCCAGGTACATGATGATCGACTGCGGTTGGCAGCCTGTCGTCATGCCGACTGCGGGTGGAACAGCTGTCGTCATGTGCAGCTTGTCCCATCAGGCGCATGAGCTCGCGCTCAGAACGTGGACCAGGAAGTGGACGTGACGATCGGTCCCTATCCGACACCATGCGGGGATGCGTGGGTTGTCATGTTCTCGGTGTTGCACGGGAGGCTTGCGCCACGGACTCGCGGAGTATGGATCGCGCCAATGGAATGAAATGGCAATACTTGCTGAACCTGTCCACCACGGTGAGCGATGACGGACTTGTCCCGAACTCGAGCAGCGCTTCAACAAGTCCGAGGGTGATATCAGTCACAGCCCTGAGGAACCGGAAGGGGGCAGCAGGAGGCCCGCCGGGTGCAAGTGCTCGGACTTGTAGCGCTGGCACACGACGCACGCGCGACCAAATCCTGGACAAGCTGCTTCATATTAGGGAAGTGAAAATCACGCGCAGGCGGTGCACGCATACGCTGAACTCCTTCGTGTCCGTCTCATGGACAGCCACCATGACCACCACCCATCCTGCAGCAAGGGGCGAGGCCCGGTGGTATGTACAGCCGCCCGCAAACTGAATCATGCCGTCCCGACCGACCATGGCGCCCGCGGGAACCGTGCCTATGTCCTCGCGGAGGGCGACAAGGGCCGGATCGGATTGCTGTGTGTGGCGGAGACGGTCGATGAAGTCGAAAACGCGGTGCCGAAAGCGCGAGGAGCGCCCCCTCCTCTGTGTCACGCCTGACAGCGCGTTCGGCCCACGGCGTTTCGCTCGCACCCGGCTTGTTAGTCGACGGTGAAGTCGAACCCCAGGAGCTTTGCCCACCAATGGTGTTGCGGGATGGTGGCCAAGCGTTGGTCCAACAAGTACTTCAAGCTGTAATGGTCCGTTTGACGATGAACCGGCGGCCCCACAGGTACGGCCTCAGTGGCGACAGCGTGGACTAGCCCGATGAGCTCCGTTCGTAGTGCGGGCAAGGGCGCGGGGTGGGCGGGCGCGCACAGGCGCCGGCTGAAGAAAGCCACTGATGGCCCTCCTTGGATGAGCATGGTTGTGCGGCGGCAAAGCGCATGCGACGAAGCGTGCACTTTTGGCTCGACGACAACAACTTGGTGATTTGTCCGGCATGGCTAGGATGGGGGCCGAGGTGACCTTTTTTTTTTTTGCGGCCTTGAGCGCCCCGAAAGCGCGGCGCCTCCCTCGCTCGCAGGAGAAACCGTCCTTCTTGAGGAGGGCGGTGAGGGGCGCTGCGACCGAGGGTGGCCGTAGTTGTGGACAAACTTGCGGTAGTAGCCCGCCAAGCCGAGGAAGCCGCTGCACCGCGGGCTGCGCGCGCGACTGAGGGAACCGGGTCCAGTCATGGAATGGCTTGGACCTTGCCGGATCCATGGCGACGCCCGCCCCCGAGATGATGTTCAGCGCGCGGTAGTCGACGCAGAAGCGCCATAGTTTGCCGTCCGCTTCCTTGACCTCAGTAGTACCGGGGGCGACTGAGATACTTGCGGACGTAGCTGCGGCGGATGATGCCTTGGTCCATGCATGGCGGCGCACTGTCGTGTCTCCAATTTTGTCCTTGTGAGTACGCAGTGATACCGGTGTTTATGGTCGGACCGCCACCGGCGGCACGCCCCGTCTTGAGGGTGATGCGGTGGTCGCTAGCGCTGCCGGTGGTGGCAGACCTAGGGGCGCCGCGAAGACGTCCCCGAAAGACGCCAGCAGCTCGTCCAGCAGGGACTCGCTGGCCGACGTCGTGTGGAGGGCGGGCCGCGCCGGGTGTTGTCACGCCCGTCCAGCGGACGTCGCGCCCAACCGTTGAACGCCATCGTGCGGCTGCCTAGGTCCCAGAGCACCGGCCCCAGGGGTGGCGAGCCACTGAGTGCCCAGCACCAGATCGTAGCCCGCGAGCGGCATGACGAAGAGATCGGCGCGGAACAAGTTCACCTCCGATGGCGAACGCGCCTGCCTTGGGGACGCCTTCTGTGAGGGTACGCGCTCGCCGTTGGCCACCCGTCGCCGTGAGTGCGGGGACGGCGCTCGGATCGGCAAACCCGGACCGGAGCACTGCAGCTTCGGCGATGAAGTATGGGTGGAGCCCTGAGTCGAGTTAAGTTGAGGTATGAGGACGGTTGCCAAGAGTCCCAGCTTGACGACAAGTTGCATGGTGTCGCTAAAGTGCGATGCCGGCGATCGCGTGGAGGGAGACGTGGGGCGCGTCCTCCGCCGGCGCCTTCCGGCCTCACTCCTCTTATCAACCCGGTTCGGTCGGCGTCCTCCTCTTTCCACGCCGTCCCAGGAGGAATAACTCGCTTGCACACGGGCGATTGTGGCCGCGACCGAATTTCTCGTCGCAGTTGTTAACAGAGCCCCAAGCGCCGGCTGTTCTTCCAGCTCCGCCTGAGTCAGCCGCGAACCGGCCGACCCTCCACCGGTGACGGTGGTCGGGGCGGCGTTGTCCGCCGGGGGCGCGGGTAAGCGCGAGGCCGGGGCGCGGGCGCCGGTAGAAAGGCCCGGTCACGCCCAGGCGCAGGGCGCGGGCGCCGGTAGAAGGGCCGGTCACGAGCCAAACGGCGCGACGTAGCTGTTCCGACTCGAATTTGCGGGCGGACTCATGGCCGCCGCCAGCAGGACTGGGGGTAGTGGATTTCCACGTCATGGCTGAGTCGGGGAAGGAAGGAGCCGGTCAAGTGAACAGCTGGACGCGTTGCGGCCTCGTCCAGACGGCCGGCGCGCGGCGCTAGGGCCTAGAACGGTCCTGGGTACTCCTCCACGGACCCGGTACGATGACACGCCGCCAGCTCGCCGAGTGGATTGGATCGGAGAGGAGGCCGTAGCGCAGGTGGAGGAGCTCCTTGAAGTGACGCCAGGAAGGAGTCCCCTCGTCCTGCTGGACCTGGTTAATACCACAGCTGGGCGCCGTCTTCGAGGTTGTACGACGCATCCACAACCTTCTCCTCCTCCATAATGCGCTGCCTGATGAAAATTCGGATTCACAGCGGTTGATGAAGATGAGGGGATCAGTCTTTGCCATCTGTACCGGGGAAATCCATCTTCTGGAATTTTTGGCGGCTGATCATTGTGGTGCTCGCCGGAGCCCGGCTTGGAGCCCGAGGGCGACATGGTCGGAGGTGAGGGAGGCGATGGCCTTGGCGTTGGCCCTCGACCGAGGGCCTGCAGCGTCTTCATGGCGTTGGTGAGGGACTCCACGGTGGCCTGGAGGGCATTGGCGTCACCCATGTCGGCTGGGCACGACGCGGCGGACGACGAAAGCGGATGATGGCGGCGCGGGCTGCTGTAGGAGGTGGTGGGGTGGGCGAGGATCGCGGATCGTGATACCAGGTTGTCAAGGGCGTGAAGCCCCCGGTAGCTGGCCTCGGTGCTACGCAACTCGTAGCCTCGGTCGTCGTATTCTCGGCGAGGTTGCCCTGCCGCAGGCTTAGTTGAGAGGTGGAGTAGATTAGATTGGTAATTCTTTCTTAATCCCCAATGGTCCCGGTACAGCAATATATATAGCTAAAGCCCATGCGCATGGAGCAACAGGCTCCTGCAATCAGGAACTAAAACAGAAACTCCCGATCAGCTTCCTTCTCAACCACTCACGGGTGACCGGCCCTGCGCACCGTCCCCCCCGGCGCGCGCTCTCTGCACGTTCCGCGCCGTGCAGCGTCGCGGCGCACGTCACGGCCCCTGACGACGCCTGGTGTACGTGCGCCCGACCATGACATTTATCTTCCAGAAAAAAAAGGTGGGGAAGAGACAATATGTTAAGAAACAGGACCAAAGCTTCAACACCAGAATGTAGCAATGGCAAACGATAGTTTTCATCGAATTGCCAGTTTATTGGAAATTGTTGATCATCTATATCTGTTGGCAATTCAATTTAACAGTAAATAATTTTCTCATAACTTTATGTGTGAACTAAATGATCATTATAGGTGTAAAAATTTGACCCCAATTCTCCACTTCACCCAAACAACCCAAGTACGAACCAGATCAAAATTTTGACATGTGCAGACTGCTTGTATGTAAGGTAGGCAACATACCACGCTGGCTGCTGCCAGGAAGAAGAGACCTACTAGGCCACAAGAGTTCATCTTGATCGCATCATAGCTGACAAGGATAGCACTACCACACTTTCAGCCTTCCAGGAGCCTTACACTATGATGCCTTACGCCCTTGAACCATTTCTATTTTGATCAGGAAAAGGTCTGCAAAGTAGCGTACTTTGGAAGGAGTACCTGCAGCTCACGCCATCAGTTGCGCAGATGTAGTTCCATGATTATGAGAGCAACAATGGTCAGAAGTAAAGCGATGCCTCCATTCACCATGGACAAGGATGGGCACTTGGGTAGTAGGTAACCGCAGCTGCAAATTGCAAAATACTGAAGAGAGTATGGTTAAACTGCTGGTGAGGATCAGGGGGTGCACATATCCTTGAACTTGTACCTTAAATCTTAACAACAATAAACGCAAGTAAAATTCTAATACAAAAAATAACAACGTTGAAGTATGAAAGAACATATGCCAATAAAGGGGTAACCATCAAATGATGTTAGATAGGCAGCAAGAACAGACTGCCACAAGTAAACCTGAGGCTTCTATTATTTGATGTGTTCAAACATAAACACTAGACATTTGCATAGAATCGGCATGCAGGTTCCAGTTGTTGCACACCTAATACTTGGATACAAAATGCTTGGATACAAAATGCACCAAGTCCACATTTGACACAGGAAGCCTTTATACACTCCCAAATGTACATCTAATGGTATTCAATTCGTTTAAAAATGAAGACAATATTTTGTACTAGCACTTGACCGTTGCATGAAAACAATAGATTAATTGGATTCTTATAACAGAAGGACCAGTATTTCTAAAGATCCAAACTGCAGCCTACAGAAAGGACATGAGCAATAGACGTTATACGTGGGCATTAAAGCTCTAGTCTTTCTTGTACACTATTGTTGGATAAACTGGACTCCACATGTTCTGTTGGACATCGTCAACTGTTTCTTTCCTGTAACACAAAGAGTTGAAGGTTATGAACAAAAGAATAAAAATCACAATAATGGACCTTGTTTAGGTAGTACATAGATTAACCACCTCACTGAGTCTTGCAAGTTCACGTGCATCCATGTCACGATATCCCTCAGCTAGATCCTCTGCAACAGCTTCCTTCACAACGGCTGCTGCCACCTCCTTGGTGATATCACGTATTCTACATATATACTTGTATATCAGAAGGCATAACACATAGCAAAAACTGAACTTCCGGTTTAGAAATAGAAACCTGGAGATTGGAGGGTACACTACCCCTTGGAGAACTTCCTCGTCTTTCATATATGAAGCCAGGCTAAACAATTTTTTCATAATAAATCATAAACAAAAGATTAAATAAATAGTTGAATTGTGCTTAACGGACATGATAATTAGAGGTCAAAGTACTCACCGTTCAGCTGCAGCCTGTAGCATTCCATCGGAGATAATCCGTGCTCCAGATAGAAGGGTTCCAAGCCCTATTCTGCACAATGGTGAAACAAATAGAACAAAATCATAATTTGAACAAAAAGCTCAGAACAAATTTCAATAGCATAGTGTATAATCGAAAAAAAACTAACCCAGGAAAGAGATACATGTTATTCCCTTGATTTGAGTGGCCAATCTTTCCATTGCCTGCAATAAAACATTAATAGCTGCATATTGAGTAGTGTTATACAAAGTCATTACTTTGCAACTCATCAATTTTCAGTAAATCATTGAAGAATTTTATAGCTGATGCCAAGCACAAGTAACCGGCGATGTAGAAAGTGAAAGAAGTCTCAGCAGCTTGGAAAGTGCAAAACAAAAAATGCACAGCTGTCATGAGTAAACAAAATACCAAGATCCACATCGCTAAATGGGCTTCCACTGGCGAAGATAATCTTTTCACCAAGAACTGAAAAGGCTTCTAAAGGTGTACATTCAGCTGTAATACGGAACAACACATGATTAGTCAATTAGAAGACCCACAGCAAATAATGAACTTCATAGTAAAACTCCACATCACAAACCATTCTTAGTTGGATTTGACATCGCAAAAACTGCTGGTCTTGAAGAGGATGAATCTTTTAATGCTTCTAAAACCTGAAGATATGAGCCACAATTAGTATCGGCGTCATTTTTTTCTAAAGTTTATTGATAATTCAAAAAGGTGGATGCAACACAATTAGTATGATCCACGAGTATCTTGAGAAAATAATAGGATTTTCCTCTTGAAAAAGCCCTTGAAACAAACTGTAGTACCGCTGTAGGAAAGATTATTTGGGGCAAACTTATTTCAAAAGACAAATAATTGGACTGCAATGAACCTGTCTAGTAGTACTGTAGCTAATTTACCTTATTTAACCAAACTGCTATAACAATGCTACCGAACGAAATAATGCAGGAAGCAAAAACAGGATGACTTCAAGGTAAATGGTTTCAAATCAGTACTGAACTGAAATTGCCATATCCCATATAGAGTAGTTATTTTAGGATAACATACCTCCTTTGAGAACAAACCACCAACAGCAGATAATCCAAGTATGACATCAGGCTTCACCTTTTTAACCTGCTCGATGGGCAAGGTTCAATCCAAAAGGTTCAGCGTCAATCTAATCTTATTCTTTCATGAGATGAATTTTACATTAGTAAGGTAAATGTCAATATTAAATAGACTTAATGGTGTGAATGGAGAATGAAATATTTCATAACTGATTAAGTTAAAAGTAAATTACTTATCCACCAGATCTCTCCGCATGGCATGTGGGGTCTGCTTGCAGTACCCCATTCCAAGCAACAAAAGGTAGCAGAATGTAGTGTTTTGTACAACAAATTTGCAATATACCTGGTGTTATGTGAAAGTATTTCATAAACCTGGTGATTTGTAGAAGATAACTACTTGATGCTTCAATTTACATTTTTATGGGAGACATGTCCCTTCACATATCACAGTATGTGTAAAGCTAATATTGTATCATGTATATAACAGTACATGTTCGTTGAAGGATAGAAGTTCAGGTTCATACCACTTCAATCAAGCTTGCCCCTTCATTTAGGCCTTGATGACCCAGTTCACTCTTCCTCCTAGCAAAAGGGCGTGCATCAGGGTCAATGTTTGTGCGCTCCTCTGTTATTAGACCCTGCACCCAAAACACATATGAGGCTATGAGTAGGTTTTGATAGAGTACAGCCAAGCAGGAAAGAAAACCATGCTAAAGAAAAACTAGCATCATCTCTGCATATTGCAATGGATCCAACAAAATATACTATAGGTCTAAAATATAAAATGCAACAAATAATAAACTATCCTTAAATCTAAAGCTCTTACATACATGATTATGTGAGACAACATGACCACAAACATATACTCATGCAACAATGCAACTTTTTTCCTAAATAATCTTACAAATAACACACATATGCATGCATATTTGCAGCCACAAAAGATCTGAAGTGGGGTTGACTGTATGGTTGTACCATCACCCCCAACTCCCTCTTTTAAACAGTAACATAAGATAAAAATTATTATCCATAAAACTACCAGAATGTACCACGAGAATCTTAGGTGTATGACTCACATGGGCATCAACTATCCAGAATTGACTCCTGGCACTCTCAAAAGCAACCTCATTGTTTCCCAGCATCCTTGCCATAGTCCGACTTGCAGCATTCACAACACCAATCCCAGCACTGTAAAAATGTGAAATGTAATTAAATCATACTTTTGAAATGTGCCTGGTCAAAGTTAGTGATGGTGCGTTGATGAGGGTTAGTACATAGTAGTCTATTACTAGGATTCTAGGAACAAAACATCTGATAAAAATAAACAAGAATGATATGCCTTGAGTTCTTCTCGAGGAATAAGCAAACAACCAAAGAATAAAACAAGGTCAGAAAATAATGATAGCAATTAAACTAACAGGCTTACCTGCTGACAAAGGTTCCAAATAGTTCATGTAGAACCTCAAAAACTATAAACCAACATGCCACAATCATAAAAAGACCAAATAACCTAGCCGTTTCTCCTGTGTGAATTTTGATATCATTCTTAAAGGAACCAGTGAGAAGCGTGATCAAACTAAGTCATGCACTCAAAATCTCACTTTATGGATGTCATGTTCAAACTATATGGTTGTACAGGAAAGTGTAATTTAACACGGCTCACATTTGACTCTTTTAGAACTGAAAGTCTGAAACACATATACTAGACAGAATAATGACTCAATTTTGTACTGAGTTAAAAAGAATTGGACAGATTCCGAACCTGCCAGCCCCTGCAACAACAATCTTTTGCTTTGGGAAATCTAACATCGGCCTTCCTTGTGCTCTTACAGCTCCTAAAAGACCAGCTATAGCAACGCCAGCAGTTCCCTTTGTACAAAGAAATTAGAAAATGGTCACTTCGGTGATAACTTTTACTGTGATATATAATTCGTGAAGGCAATACCTATAACTAGATTTTGACCATTAGATAATTAATGAAAGGTACATTACTACCTAGAACAATGGTTTCCTATATCCAGCAACAGTAAATGCTCAAAAGTCAAAACCTCAGACACGATTTTAACTGGAAGTGCTTGAACATGAAGATATGTTGCCAATACAATATAATTGGAGATGGAATTGTTATTGCTACAAGGTACAACAGGTGTCTTCCAACAGCATAGTCAATATAAGTCGCTAGTGCTCAGTGTGGATAGCAGACATATATCTGGAAATTATCTGATACATGTTATTCAACGGTTATCCATGGGAAACCAGCAAATGAACTTTTACGGATATTTGTCGGTCACATGTTACAGATGATAGGAGACATGTGAATTGTCATTGTATATTTATATAGCAAGTAAATGTACAAATATCATAGTAGAAGAGGAATCTAATGAGAAGCTTGCAAATTTTCATAAACAAAATACCTGAACATCATCATTAAACATACGATAAGTTTTCCTGTAGCGCTGCAATAACCTGAAGGCCCACTTGCTTTGGAAATCTTCAAACTATGAAAAAGATAAGCAAAGCATCGTGAAAATATTCTAGCTAAAGCCACATGCAACAGGAAAGGCAAGCAAAAAGAAACACTAACACCAGAAGAGCACCTGTACAATCACATTGGGCCAGCGAGCAAAAACAGCTTCCATAAATTCATCAATAATCGCTACATATTCTTCTCCCTCCAGCCGATGTTCTTGTAACCCAAGATCTGTATGATTTATAAAAATATTAACAGAAAAAACTCTCTAGAATAATTCGTAACTGCAAATAAGAACAGAAAAAGCTATTCATTCTCATGGGCTGTTAAATATTACAATTAAACACATAATTACAAATTAAACGTGTTCATGTAATATCAGAAGTCTGAAGTAATCTAAAGGCAACCATAATGGTAGTCTCCCTATTTTCCATTTGCTTTAGAGAATAAGGCTACATGTGTTTTTATATGAAAAAAATATGTGATAATTAGAAGCTTAATTACCAATTCTACAGACAACGTACATACTTCAAATTATGGGAATACAACACAGAAATGTTTCAAGAACAACTTACATAGAGGATCCTTGAGGAGCTTCTCATTGTTTGTTCCCACATCAATCATGACAGGAAGAACCTACAAGAAAATACTGATACAGTTTTAAATCAAAGGGAAATATAAGTTCTGCTAACCCCATGAGCAGCAAGCAAACAATACGAAATTAAATAGCATTAGACCACTCATAGAACACATAACATCAAACCACCAAGCATTGGACATCACTGCCACTTTTTCTAAGGTACTGTGATTTTAGTCAACGTGCCTTAGTTTGAAGCTTTGCTGTTTTCCACCCTATGACTTCAAGTTTATTAAACATCTTTCATCTTAGCTGTGTACAGAAATGAGTCAAGCTAGTAAAACTCTAGTAGGTATTTTATCTCCCTGGTATATAATAAAATGAGTCTAACTGGCACATTATTACAAAAGTAGCAGGACCATTGTTATTGATCAAACAAAATCCCTGTAGATGTTACATATGAACTTACTTTTTGTAGCGTCCACTAATACTTTTTAACCTCTGCAGCAAATTAACTTCATTATATTTTCTTAGTTTAGCTGATTAACTCCTGCAACCCAGCACATCCTTACCAACTGTGCCTTCTCAAGTGAGATTTGGTTTCGGCTTTTCGTATGGGTCGGCTGTCCTGGGATCACCCTGTCTTCGGAAGACATGGTTTTCGCAGATTGGTGGCGTGGTGCCATCCAGCGAATTCAGAAAGAGCATAAAAGAGGGCTGAACTCTTATCATCTTGGGAGCATGGTGTTTGTGGAAGCACAGAAATGCAAGTGTTTTTGAGGACACTCGTTCTCTGGATGATAGCTGAGGAGCCCCATCTATGGTGTTTGGCTGGGGCTAAAGGCCTCCCAACTATAGGTTAACTCGGTCATGGAAGTCGTTCTTTGTTTGTTCCAGGAGCCTATGTAACCTAGTGTGTGAAGGTTGTGTGGTGTATGTGTTTTTGCCTTGCTGGTGTTCCTCCTAGAGGTTTACTTGTACGGTTTCCTTCTTCTTTTCAATACAAATATATGCAACTCTCCTGCATGTCTGAGAAAAAACTAACTCCTGCAACAAAAGCCATCACAAAACAAACAGAGGAACACTGCAGTTTCCAATCCTCAGAAATCAGAACACTGTATCACTTAACAATCTTGATATTTGCATGAGAAAATTCCTTCTGTACACCTGAAAACTTACACAATCCCTTCTATGCACCTGAAATTTACCATATCCCTTTTGTGCCCTCGAAATTTCCCTTTGATCCCTTCCATGCCCCTCCCGCTAAGTTTCCGTTAGATTTTAGAGTGCATGCATAATTTAGCTTGTCAGTTTTTTAAAAAAGACCAAAATACCCTTTGGAAACCCTAGGTCACCAACCACATCGATCCCCATCTCTCCCAGCGGCGGCGACTGCCTGCAGATCCTGGCAGCGGCGGCTACCTGCATCTCCAGTGCCCGGCCCCCGATCTCTTGTCCCCGAGCCCCGGGCGGCGGCAGCAACCGGCCCCTGGCCCTAAGGTCCTAGAGGTGGCAGCGGCTACCAGCCCCCGGCACCCGACCTCCCGGCAGCGGCTGCTTCTGGTCCCAGCCCCCGAGCTCCCGGAGGCGCAGCGTGTACCGGCCCCCGGCACCCGAGCTCAAGGCGGCAGCGGCTAACAGTCCTGGCCCCCGTGCTCCAGTGTCCTTGGTGGCCGAACTCCAGGTGGCTACCCGCCTGAGCTCCCGGCGGCGGCAGGCCCCCGATCTCTTGCCCCGGCGCTCGAGCTCCAGGCAGCGGTAGTGGCTACCATCCCCGGCCCCCAAGCTCCTGACAGCATTGGCGGCTCCCATCCTCGGTGCTCTGGCAGCTGCCATCGTCTCCCATCCTAGTAGGTTGATTTCTTGTTTACAAATTCTGCATAAGTGCCTAAATTGCCTTGAATCACTAGCTTCTGAATGATTACTTTGTTCTCAAAAGTCAGGAAGATTGGATGCAGTAATTTTGTGGAGGCTTGGGCCAGAAAAGGGTAGCCAGAGCAGTGGAGGCTTGAATGGCGGATTCAAGGCTTAGCACAGTTCCTTCATGGCTCCCTATAGGGTCAGTGTCTTAACTTGGTCAATAATATGTTTGCTGTAGTTTTATGCGTGGCAATCAATTTGGTTAATAGATTTATAGAAAAATATTATGTTCGTCCACAGGATGGACCCCATAACTACATATTTGTTGGAAATCAAACTAGCTGGTGATCGCAAAAATGCTAGGGTGGAATATGATTGGTTTATATTCAGTAAGGTGGTAGACTCAAATATGATATGCTACAAAGACTTTGTTGATGATATTGCCAAGTCATATCCATGGGGGCCAAATGAAACCGTTACAATTGGTTACGTGGATATGGTTCATAAAAGTTCTCATCATGTCAGAACTGATCAGGATATGATAGCAATGTTTGACAAGTATGTTGATACCAAGGTGATTCAAATGATTATTTGTATACATGGTATTAATGAAAATCTTGATGAGTTAGACCACACTCTTGATAAAGTAAACATAGATGTGCCCGATACTCCTCCTTTAGCAATCCCCCCTCAAGTGGATTTCAGCCAACCTAGCAGCAGCACTCAGCCTTCTCATGCCGTTATGCCATCCAACATATATTTAGTAAATCCTTTTCCTATGGTTGAGCATGTTGGTGTTGATGAGGAAGGTATTTATCTAGATGATGGTGATGAGGAAGTTGTTGCTAGTAATGCTGAGGAAACTAGAGGTGAAGGGGTTGTAAATGAAGAATCCAAGGATGAATCTTGGGCTGCATCTAAGAATGCATCTGATGAGATACGTGAGGATGCATCTGAGGATGAGAGGATGGCATCTGATGAGATGCCTGAACATGTTCCTCTCAATTCTTATGATAAAGATGACCCACCAATGACAATAGGAAGCATGTATCCTAACATTGATGAATTTAGATTGGCAATAGCACAACATGCAATTAAAAAGGAGTTTAAATATAACATTATCAAGAGTGAACCAGGGAAATATACTGCAAGGTGTGCTGCTGAAGGCTGCAAATGGAGGATTCATGCATCTGTAGTTGCTGATGGTGTCACTATCATGGTATGTTTCTCTTCTATTTTAAATCAACATACATTGTTTAAGTACTGCAATGTAAGTGTTCTAATGTGATGCTAAGTATATTTCCATTTCAGGTCAAAAAGAATCCTGTTGCACATGGATGCTCAAGTACTAGAAGAAGTGAGACTATCAAGGCTGCAAGCAAGTTTTGGATCCGTGATAAGGTGAAAGATTGGTTGCTTGAGGATGCTAATGTTGGAGCAAAGGAATTGCAGAGAAGGATTCATGGCAAGTATAAGGTTATGATCAATTACAAAGAGTGTTTGCTGGCAGAGAGCTTGCTCTTACAAAGCTGTATGGTAGCTGGAATGAGAGTTTTGATATGTTGTATAGATACAAGGCACAAATTGATTTATCAAGCCCCGGCAATTTTTTCATCATTGATCATCACAAGGTTCTTGAAGAAATAAGATTTAGGAGGTTATTTTTTGCCTTAAAACCTTGTATTGCTGATTTTCTTGGTGGTTGCAGGCCATATTTGGCTATAGATAGTACTTTTTTAAGGGCAAGTTTAAGGGGCAGCTAGCAACTGCTTGTGCTATAGATGGACATAATTGGATGTACCCTGTTGCTTGTGGTATATTTGACTCAAAGACTAATGAAAATTGGATCTGGTTTATGCAACATCTTAGAGATGCAATTGGCACTCCAAGAGGCTTGGCTATTTGTACTGATGCAGGAAAGGGGATAGACTATGCGGTGCATGAGGTAATTTGTTGACTTATGTAGTTTATACCTCTTATTATTATTCCCTTTGACAATGGCTAACATGTATTATTAATTTTCTCCTTTGTTTTAGGTCTTCCCTTCTGCAGAACATAGGGAGTGCATGAAACACTTGGTCACCAACTTCAAGAAGAAGTTTACTGGCAAGATTTTTGATGACAACCTTTGGCCTGCAGCATATGCATGGAGCCCTTACTTCTTTGAGAAGCATATGGCAGCTATGCAAGAAGCTAAACCGGAAGCAGTATCATACCTCAAGAAGTATCACAAAAGGTTATGGACTAGGAGTCAGTTCTTTACAAGTTGCAAGGTTGACTATGTCACAAATAATCTTGCAGAAAGCTTCAACAATCTGGTGAAAGAATGGAAGGCACTCCATTTATATGACTTTCTGGAGAGGATTCGGCGGTGGATGTTGGTGAAATGGGATAAGAGGCAAAGAATATGTAAGAAGTTCGAAGGCCACATTCTACCTCATATTGTCAAGGAACTGAATGAAAAAAAGTAGAGATTTAGACATGGTGGTCACAAGGAATGGTGATTTTGAGGCAGAAGTTGAAGTCAGAGGAGGTAGTGGGTTTAGACATGTTGTTAATTTGGAGCACAGAACCTGCACATGTAGGGAATTCCAAGTCTCAGGGAAGCCTTGTGTCCATGCTATAGCATTTATCACATCAATTAGAGGAAGGCTTGAAGATTATGTGGATGATTGCTTTAATCTGCATCGATTCAGGACAACATATGAGAAATTGATCCCTTCATTGCCTGACAAGTCACAATGGCCACAAGCTAATCATGGATTCTTCTTGGCACCACCCATTCTAAAGAGATCAGCTGGAAGACCAAAGACTATGAGGTACAAAGGATGCACTGAGAAAGGAAGCAAAATGAGTGGGACACAAATGCCCAATTTGCAAGACCTATGGCCATCATTGGCACAATTGCAAAGAGGGTGATCCAGAGCAAGTTGCAGCAATGCTTGCTGAAAGGTAATTAACCATGCCATATTTTCACAGATTTCAATTATGTTCCTTAGAACCTTGCGACATATTTTCTCCTGTTGACAGAGGGCCTCCAAAGAAGAGAAGGAAGAAAACTAATCCACCGACCTCGGAGACTAGCATAGTAGTTGCTCCAACAGTTGCACCAATAATGACATATCCCCCTAGGTTAGCCAACCCTCTTCTTCATTTTATTCTATTCTAAATCTAAATCAAGTGTTGTACATAACAATTGATTCTTCATATTTTAGCCCATCCAATCAATCCATTGAAGACACTAGGACAAGGAACGATAGATCTAGTTCAAGTAGATCAATTAGGTAAGTACTTGTGCTAATTGCTGCTATTATACTACTCTATCCAATCCATTCACAACTATTTTTTGCAGGTCTAGATCACTTACTGGCTCAAACCAACCTGAGCCTTCCAACATAGTTGTAGCAGTGCCAACCCTTGGAGAGCAATCACCCCCACTTGCACCTACAAAGGCCAAGGGCAAGACAAAGGGAAAGCCACCATTTGTTGCTGCTCCTGACAGCCCAGCTATGGGCACAAGGAGCAAAAGGAAGAGCCCTGCAATGGGCACTAGAAGCAAAAGAAAGCTTATGGACTAAACTATGGATGTACCTTGCTGATTTAGTTTCCTTTTGGTACCATCAAATTAGCTTATGTAGTAGCTAAGTACTATTGTTATTGCTGTTGTATTTTGTTGTTCTCAAGTCCTGGAAGTGCTGAAATGACTTGCTTATTTGACATATTTTGCTGCTGTAATGCCCAGGGTTGTATGCTATTGTGATGCTGTACTGTTATGGCAATTGTGATGATGTACTGTAATGCCCAGGAATACTTCCTATTGTGATGATGACATACAGTGCTTGCCTTGTTAATTTAGCTAAGATCTCAATTTTAGTTCTATGCATGCTTGTGTGATGATGTACTATGCAAGCAGTTCTCATATATGTAAAATGCATCTTGCACTACTTTGTAGCGATGGCAGAATTTTCTGACTAATGTACAGCAAGTTTGGTTTGTGACTATGCACACAATTTTCTGTCTTTTTGGTTTACTGCGAAAATACCTTCTCAAATTTTTGGAGACAATGAGTTGTCCTGTTGGTATTTTTCAGATCACCCTTTCTAGATCCATCCATTGTCCCACTATATTTTCACAAAAAAAATCTCTTGAGTGATATAGCAAAAGTTTGATGTATTAAACTTATATTCTGGAATTTATTTTAAATTTGCTTTCCACGGATTATTTTGTCTCATTAAACACACATATGGTGCACTCATCAATATTTCAGTCTTTAGTATCAAACTCACTGCCAACTAAGCACTTCAATTTCTGCTCAGCACCTCCTTCATTCTCAAGGGCGTAATGGACATTTCAAAGCAAACTAACCAGTGAATTGAAAGAGACTTAACAGGAGGGGTATGGAAGGGATCAAAGCGAAATTTTGAGGGTATAAGAGGGATAGAGTAAATTTCAGGTGCATAGAAGGGATTGTGTAAGTTTTCAGGTGTACAGAAGGAATTTTCTCTATTTGCAAATGTAAAATAGTTCAACAAAGCACAGCAGATCTAAATTTAGAAGATGGAGAGAGGGAAGAGTCTTAACAGCCTTCTAAGATACCATAAAAGGTTTTTACCCTCTGAGGATTTATTCCAGCAGCAGCAACATATAAATCCAGCTTTCCAATGGCAATGCCAATACCATGCACCCCCAGATCACCCAGGCCCAATATCCTGCTTCCATCAGTCACTACTATCATGTCAACCTGAAAATGAATGACCATATTTTATTTACTTTGAGATTATATGAAACATTTTTCTTAAGAGATGTTCAAAAATCAAAAGGAAAAGGTAAAGTGCCTTATGCTCTGAGGTAGCCCTACTGAATTATAGTTCTAAAGATTAAACCAATGAAAGAGCTCAGCTACTAAATGTCAAATCAGTAAGTGGATGAATACATGCATACCTGATCAGCTGGCCAGTTGTACACCATGGACATCATTTCCCCACGATCTTCTGTGCTAAAATACATTCCCCGAGGTCGTCTAAATAAACCACTATAGTTTTGGCAAACAAGTCCAACAGTCGGTGTGTAAACAATAGGTGCATGCTCCTCAATATTATCTATTAAGACCTATTAAAAGATGAAAAATGAGGCAAAACCAGGTAAACACTTTGAAAAGGCACATCTCAGCCTACTACAAATAACAACATTAGAGGTTATGGTAGCAACAAAGTTAGCAATGTGCATATCAAATGATGATAGCTTACATGATAATGGTAACTAGAAATAAGGTTGCACACAGATGTATGAGTTCTAAAGTTACAAACCTTGTAGTACATTGTTTCATTTCTGTCGTGCAGCCTATTAAGGATACGCCATTTTGCTAATGGATAAGTATCTGATGGACCATCTCTCGCATATTTCTGCAGCCGTTTCAAGTCAAGCACTGTTATAAAAGTAAAAAAAAGGATGTAAATTAACCACTCATATCAGCATTACAACGAGACTTTAACATGTAAATCCTCATCCCATTGTGATGATTCACAAATAGCCGATGAAATGCTCAGCTAATTTAACACTGAACCCTTTGCATCTCTGTGTTGTAGCTCTGAGTGGAACTTGTACATGGAACTTCAGAGTTGGGGCTGTGTGAGTGTGCGAATGTTTGGACAGTCTACTCATTTTTCCAATTGAGGTTTGTGATTGCCATTGAGCTTAGTTCTAAATATGCCACAGTTTACTCCACATAAGTTGTTTGGCCCAGCTCAGAAAAGGTCGATCCACCTTTGTAAAGTAACTTTTTTTGTCCAGATCAAATGTAACTAAATATATGACTGAATGAAACTTTTCCCTGGAAGCTGGATCATACCTTGGCCAAGCGTACAGATCAAACAAAAATTTTCTCACACGGTTCTTCTACAAATGGCACATGCGCGCAGACAGTCACTTACTCACTTACTCCAGTGCCTGTTGTCAATTTAAGCTAGGTAAGCTAACTTAATTAGGCTCCCAGTCAATTTACGGTTGTACACATGGCCAATCAGTCACAGTTCCTTGCTCAAAAACAATCCCAGTTCACCCATGACGATTCAAGCAGCAACCGAAAAATCCAAATCAAGTAAGGATGGAAGAGAGGGGGTGCGTGCCGCGTACTGAATCGGTCGATCTGCTGCTGGGAGGAGACGACGTTGGGCGGGAGCAGGCCGCGGAGGCCGAGCCGGTCCCTCTCCGTCATCGAGAACGCCGTGCCCTGCAGGAGCAGCAGTAGCCAGCCACACAGCCACCCACACATGCATCAGCCGCTCTCCCGCCGCCGCGAGAACAAAAAACGAACGGGGGAAAACCACCGTACTCGGTTGAACCATGGGTCGTGGAGGATGTCGGAGCCCCGCTTGTGGAGCACCACGGGGCGGTGGCACTCCGCCGTGACGAACCCGCGCGCTAGCAGGAGGAGGCGGAGGTGGTCGCCGCCGCGGCGGGACCGGCGGAGGCTCCGCGAGATGGACGCCGCCGCGCTCGCCATCGATCTCGCCACTCGCAGCGCGATGCGTTCGAATTATTGTCTCTTCCGGCTTTGTGGGGGGGAGGACGAGACGACGCGGGGGCGGGGGAATCTGCGTGCCTATTCCTGCCTGCTCGACGAGGCGCCGACACCGGCGCGAGAGGAGGCCGTGCGGTGCGACTCCGCACTATTCCGGGGCGGCGCGACCGGCTGATCTGACGTCGCGCGGTCGAGTGGTACGGTGACGGTAGGAGTGGTAGTCGTGGGTGGCAGGTCAGTCGCGCCCGGACCAGGCGTTCCCGGTGCGAGATGGGATGGAAATCTGCCGGGATTACTCCACTATCGTTTGATGGCACATTTATTAGCCAGCAAGTCGCTAACCCAGACGTCGTCATACCGGACGCGGCTTGTCTGCCTGCTCCAGCGCTGTGATCCCGTCTATGCTCCCGCCCACGTGGCAGCTTTCTATTGGTTCGACAAGTGGTCCACCTAATGCGGCATGGGCACCCATTTTTTCTTTGTTGGGAGGGTACTCCAAGTAGTGGGTACCTCGAGCTAAACTCCATGTAAGGGGAGGTGGGATTTGTGTGTTTTTCGAAATAATTGGATGTAAAGGGTACATAGGTGGTAAATCGGGTTGAAAGTGTTAGTCGTCAAAAAGTGTTCCACAAAGACTTTATTTTCGTCCTCTTCATTTGTCTCACAGAGACTTTATCTTTATAGCAATCATTACATTGGACTTTGCTAAAGTGGAGAGCAAACATATTGGAGTTTGTGAAAGTAGGGGCCAAATACACTGGAATTTGTTAAAATAAGAACGGCTGTATTGGAGTTTGATAAAGTGAAGGGCATTGCAGTCTTTTTAGTTTTGTATTGGTATGTGTGAAATGGAGAAAAATGAAGTCTTTTTTTTGGGACGGAGGTAGTACTCGATTCGGGAAAACAATACAAGGCAAACCATTTGAAAGGAGGAGCGAAAGAAAACTTGTCCCGCTGACTCATCATAACAAGGAGGGGTGAATGTAGGAACGAAGGTGCAGATGTGCTCGAGTACGCATCGTAGATGTAGAGTCATTTTTCGATGTGCCACTACACATCGTAGAGCTATAGTGGCCTCTCACGAAAAACCGTGGCATCTGATCAGCAGCCCACTGCCAGTGGAGTGACTAGTGTCCGGTGAGCAGATCACCGATATATCCTTAAAAAATGAGGCTACACTCCCAAACAGTTTCTTTTCTTGAGAGAAATAGGGAGAATCAGGCATCGCTGCAAAGTTGGAAAAACTTTCTTGATTTTTTGCCTTTCTGATTTCATACCTTCTGTTAACACCCAAATTTCACACTATGGAGAATATATATAGGAAAAGAAGCCAGATTTGGAAAAGTGGCCCGAGCCTTCTGTATGGGGCCGGTCCGACCACTTATTAGGCATCGGTCGGACTGACGGTATGTGCTCAGTCGGATCGGTCAGCCCGACGGTTGGATCAATAGACCGAGTCTGACTCCTATTTGAGCTTTTCTCATGTTTCTTTCGCTGTGCACGGGATTTAACGAGTCCTAGTTGATTTCTAACCTGAATAGGACGTGGAAAGGATTCAAGGAACATTAGTCCAACCCCTTTATAAGGGCTCCTAGAACTCAACCCAAACCATAGTGGATGCCTCCGGACTTCACTTCTACTCAAAAGAGGCGTCTACAATGTCTTCGGGCCCAAAAGTTGAAGGAACAAGCAGCCGAAGAACAGTGGGATAAGGTGTTCAACAACTTGAGACCTCCAACAGTGCCCTTTAGAGCCATGAAAGCCGACTTTTGTAAACAAAAACATGAAAGCTGATTACAAGACTAAAGTAATCAATTTGCTTAAAGAGTATGTAGATTACTTTGCATGGAAATATCATAAGATGCCGGGTCTTAGCCGTGAGCTCGTAGAGCATCAGCTTCCTATTAAACCTAGGTTTAGGCCTTATAAACAACTGCCTCATCACTTTAATTCCAATATATATAATCGTGTCAAAGAAGAGATAAACCAATTATCGAAGGCGGGGTTAATTAGGCCATGTCAATATGCGGAGTGGATTTCAAATATTGTCCCGGTTGAAAAGGAATGAGTGGTAAGACTAGAGTTTGCATTGATTTTAGAGATCTAAACAAAGCTATTCCTAAAGGTGAATATCACATGCCTATAGCCGGCATGTTAATTCATGATGCTCCAGGATATAAAGTCATTAGTTTTCTAGATGGTAATGTCGGTTACAATCAAATATTCATGGCCGAAGAGGACATGTTCAAGACGGCCTTTAGGTATCCCAGTTTTGTCGGCTTGTTTGAGTGGGTCATTATGATTTTCGGTTTACAAAATGCCGGTGCTACATATCAAATAACAATGAATTTGATCTTTCATAATTTGCTCAGTATAATCTTGGAAATATATATTGATGATATTGTTGTCAAATCGGATGGCATGGATGGTCACTTAGCCGATTTGTGCTTAACTTTTGAGAGGATGTACCGGTATGGTTTGAAGATGAATCTACTCAAGTATGCTTTCGGTGTGTCAGCGGGGAAGTTCTTAGGATTCATGATACATGAGAGGGGTGTAGAAATTGATCCTAAGAAGATAGAAAAGATTAGAGAGTTTAAAACGCTGACATGCAAAAAGTAAGTTCAAAAGTTGCTAGGCAAGATAAATTATTTGGGAAGGTTCATATCTAATTTGTCTAGCAAGATTGCTGCTTTTGTTACTTCAGTTGAAGAAAGAAACCAATTTTGCTTGGGGGGCAAAACAACAAGAGATGTTTGATGAAATCAAAAGATACTTGTCAACTCCACCTGTTGTAAGAGCGCCTAAAGCCGGAATTCCGTTTTGGTTATATATCGCTGACAAAGATAGTGTCATTGGCGTTGTTTTGACACAAGAGGCGATGGCGAAGAGCATATCATCAAATTCTTGAGCCGCCGTTTAATTGATGCCGAGACAAGATATGCTTTTGTGGAAAAGTTTTGTTTATCTTTATACTATGCTTGGACCAAATTGAGATATTATTTGTTATCTAGTACTTGCATAGTTACTTATTAGACCGATGTTATAAAGTACATGTTGCAAATGTCAATTTTAAGAGGAAGAATTATCAAATGGGTTTATGTTTTAATTGAATTTGATTTGGCTTATGAATCTTTGAAATCTATGAAGGGCCAAATTATAGCTCATTTTATTATGGATCATCACGTTGATGTTGATTATGATAATAAGATTCACATGATTAATATTACACCTTCAAAACTTTATTTTGATGGTTTTTCTTGCAAAGGGGGATAAGGGATAGATGTAGTGTTGATTTCGCCTAATGGTGCTATTTTTGAAACATCAGTTTACTTAGAATATGTTTGTACAAACAATCAAACCGAATATGATGTTTTGTTATTTGGTTTACAAGTGATGGAAGCTATTGGGACTAAACATGTAGAAGACTTTGATGATTCGCAATTAGTAAAGTTGCCGGTGTATATCAATGCTTTGATGGATCACTAAATAGGTATTTAGATCAATGTTTCGATATTATTGCCAATTTTGATGATTTCGTTATTAGACATATATCTATAGATAAAAATTCAAGAGCTAATGACTTGGCACAGTAAGCATCTAGTTATGATATTAAAAGATGCTTATTTCTTATCCTGGAAAAGCCGATGCTTGGTTGTGAAAGTTTGGACGAAATTAGCGAGTTTACAGACCTAGGGTGGTCTAACCGGCACTTGATGGCCGGTCCGACTAGGGACCTATGGCGGTTTGACATGGTATTAAATTGTTAAATTTTTCTCCTTACTACGCTCGGGTTAATGATCAAGCCAAGCCGAGTAATAAGATTTTGTTAAAACTAGTCAGGGAAAATGTTGAGAAATACCCTAAAAGATGGCATGAGATGCTTTTCGAGGCATTATGGACTCATAGGATATCTAGACATGCTACCACCAAGGTGACTTCTTTTGAACTAGTTTTTGGATAAAAAGCCATTTTACCGGTTGAGGTGAATCTTGTCTCTCTATGATTAGTCAAACAAGATGATTTATTGATTGATGACTACAAGTCATTGATGATGGATAATTTACATAAAGTGACAGATAAACATTTAAGGGCTTTGGAAGCCGTTAAGAAAGATAAAAGGAGAGTAGCCAAAGCCTATAACAAGACTAAAGTGAAATCTTTTCAGATCAGAGACTTAGTATGGAAAACGGTTTTGCCGCTTGGTATCAAAATTAAGGAATTCGGTAAATGGTCACCTAGTTGGGAAGGTCCTTACCGGATAGTTGGGGTCGTTCATGGGAATTAGGGGTGAAAACGGTTCGGATATTATCCGCTAACCGTCTGAAATTTCGAATACGGATAGGATCGGTTGGATAATCTCGGATTCAGAAACGGAAATGGATAATTTTTCTTGGATACGAATATGAATACAGTAAAGGCATTATCCGGCGGATTCCGGAATTGGTCGGAAACTATCCGGACAAATTTTCGGATACCCGCATCAAATTCAAATGGGCCACTATGTATGGGTAGTCGTTGACACCCCATCGGTCCGAAACAGAGCTCGGCGGCAACGCGTGCTTCTGACCGGCGGTCCTTCTGCCGCTTCGGCGTGCGGCGGAGGTTGGAGGCAGGTGGTGCTAGGCACGTGCGGGCGTGGCCCGGAGTTTCTCCGGCGCGAGTGGCGCGGCGCGGCATGGGAATCGTGGGCCGGTGTAGACGGCATGGCTCGGGTGACGTTGTGGCAGGGACGCGGGTGGCGTGCGTCCTTCCCAGCATGATGGTGTTGGCGAACGTGCAGGTTCGACTCGACGCAACGAGGGTGGCGAGGACGGCGATTCCGACGGAGTGGGTTGATGTGGACGGGCTCTGCTCTGCGCAGGGTATGGTCGCTGGCGTGCAGTACGGCGGCGAGGGGGTGGGGCAGGGCCTGGATGGCACGGTCGAGTCGGTAATGATGGCGATGGCGCGAGGAGTTCGGTGCGGGGCTCGGTCGCATCGTGTGGCCCGGTTCGGCAAAACGTCGAACACGCGTTGGGCGTGTCAAGCGGGTGTGGGGCAAAGAGATGAGTGCGCGGGCTAGGTGGAGCGGTTGACAGTCGGATAGGTGCAGCATGGGCCCCAGCTGTCGGTGGGATAAATCAAGAAGCGAACGCCCGCTAGGTTACAGGAAGAGCGGACGGGCGCGCGGCTCAAATGGCAGTGGGCCGTGGTCTGCGGCCGGAGAGGGGAGGCGGGGCGAGGGGGATGGGCCGGGCCCGGCTGCACGGCCTGCATGGGCCAGTTGTGTGGGGAGGGAATGAGGAGAGGAAGGGGCTGGGCCGGCTAGGGGAAGTTGGGCCGGCCTGTGCATAGAGAGAAGGAGGCCGAGCCGGAAAAAGAGAGGGAGAGGGGAGGCCCAATTTGCAAAGTGCTGCCTTATAATATTTAGGGAAACATTTGAGTAATATTCTTGAAGATTCAAATCTATAGTTTGAATTTAAATTTGGTATTTGAAGTTAGAAACTGGCCAAGAATTCAAGGAAAGGTCTGTAATGCGATTTTTTTTGATATTTTTGAAAACGAATTTGCACGGAGAAAGATAAGGAACAATAATAGGATATTTTTAGAAGGGACATTCGAGTTTAAATTTGAGATAATTTCTCTCTTCGTTGGTTTGTAAAGTTCAGTTTGAGGGCTTTTTATATTCGAATAAATATTTGTTACCGTATCCGTTCCGATTCGTATTCGCTCCGTATCTGTATTCGATAATATTCGATTCCGTTTTTGTATCCGAGGTTTCCGATTTCGAAAAAATATGAAAACAAATATGGTATAGCTAGTTTTCGACCGTTTTCGATCCGTTTTCGCCCCTAATAGGAATGCATATTTTGTTTAGATATTGCAAGAAGAATGATTTCAAAGAGCGATTAACAGGAAATACCTCAAGAAATACTTGGCAGGTGTTGTTGATGATCAAATTTGACATCACGTGCATATTTGTGCCTAACAGTTTTGTCATGAATTTTATTTGAACAGAGGTCTTTGGAATTGGCCTGAGATTGCACGTGTTGAGTCAAGTTTGCCACAATGTGTTTTGGTAAACAAGAGAAAGTATGCGTGCATTAATTTTGCATGCACATGCTGTACGATGTTCTGCATACATGGTTTGGCCACTTTGTCTGCAACCGGAGCCATGTTAGTCGGATTGCGAAGATGGTGAGTTCGGCTCTGGTTGGATTAGTTAATTTTTCCATATCTAATCAGGAGATCAAGCTGGCCGGTGGACAAATATTTGCATGTATACGGTGACTAGAAAAGAACTAGGAGGAGTCCGAGAAGAATACTACAGATGTTTAATTGGCCTGTGCATGCATTGGGCCCGGGCACGGGCACGGGCACAAGGCCCAGGAACGGGCACAAGGTTACGGGCACGGGCACAGGGCCCGGGCACGAGCACAAGATCCTGGGCATGGGCACAAGGGCCCGGGCGTGGGCACAGGCTGGGCGAGGTCCCGGGCGATCCGGACAAAGCGGAAGCAGCGGTCTAGACAATGGCCTGGCGAGATGCTCGGGTGAGGAGATTAACGGCCTCGTTTTCCACATGATTGGCCGGTTGTAAGCAGGAGGAATACTTCGCCTCGGTCTCTGTTTTCTTTTTACCGTATGCATGGAAAGTATTTTGTGTACAGGAAAGACCAGCCGCCCTATATATATAAGGGGTGATGGCCGATTGACAACACAGAATCGACATATTAATCTACTATATTATTTTGCATCTACTATTTTCTCTCAGGCCTAGTTTTTGCTTCTTGTTCTTCGTTGCCGTCTACTTCATTGCGACAGCGAGCACAAGGTCCTAGGGGCGGTTAGGCCGACCTAGGGCCACCCATCGCTGCCGTTCTCCCTGACGGGGTCTCTCCCAGGAGCGTGGGGTGTCGGGTTCCAAGAGCTCTCGTCGGCGTGTCTTGCGTATCGCGCTCCCGACAAGACTCCCCTTGCGACGTGTCTTGCGCATCGCGCTCGTCACCGGGGGCACACGTGACGTGTTCGTGTGCGAACACACTTTTTTGGTGACTCCACTGGGAAGAAGGAAGATCAAGGTACATCTACGCCGCGTCAGTCATGTCTGCAGCAGATCCCAAAAGCTCGGAGACATCCGCACCGACAACATCATCAAGCCTAGCTTTGATGAATTGTCCGAAGAGCATCGCCAAGCTTACGAGGCATCAAGAAGAAGCGTGAAGAGGAAGAGATGGATAGGTTCCTTGCCAACTTCAACAAAGATCGGCAAGGTAATATCACAGCGGTTGGCGAGATCACCTTCCTCCTCTACGAGGCAAAGAAAAAGGTAACAAATTATGTAAGTAGCGCTTTTTCTCGCCTGAATAGTTGGCTGAATTAGAGTTTTGCGTTGCACAGAATAACAATCTTCTTAATCAGGCTATGATAGATATGATGAACGCTAAGAAAATACGCCGCAGCCCTCTAATAGTCATGTTGGTGGCATCCACTAGCGCAGTAAACCCTAACCAACAGCACCTATTGATTCATCGGAATGCCACAACAACCCTCATATGGCATGCCGATGAATTTCTTTTCTGGGCAGCAAGCTAACCGGGAAGTGGATTAATGATGATACCTACATATCCTAATCCATTGTTAGCATACCAATCTTGGGAGTTTCGGCGCCAATCAAAAACCATGCCACAATTTTCTACACCGCCGATGCCTACGTCACAGATTTTAAATATGTGCAACACTCCTATAATCCTACGCCACCACCCAAGGCACTCCCAACCAATTTAGAAGAAAGTTATGGCTGGGTTACGAGAAGATATGCATAGGATGTTTGTTGAATCTTTTGGGGTTGAACCGAAGGTTGAGGACGAACTTATCAAAAGCCATACCATCCTGCTTTGATGTTATTGCTTATCCTCAAGGTTATAAGGTTCTGGAATTTTCTAAATTAATGGTGAGGATAGCAAAACACATGGGAGCACATTAGTCAATATCTGCTCAATTAGGTGAAGCGGGTTCTATGGATGAGTTGAAAGTGCGTTTATTTCCTTTATCTTTAACCGGTACAAGCTTTTTTCATGGTTTTCTGCTTTGTCTCCTGGTTCTATTACTACATGGTCGCAGCTAGAACAAAAATTTCATTGATCATTTACAGCGGCGATAATGAGCTTAAGCTATCACATCTTACATCGGTTAGGCAAAAGCATGATGACATCGGTTTCAGATTAATGTCAAAAGATTTAGAGATGTTAAAACCGGTGCTATAGTCTTGTGATAGGTGAGAGAGACTTAGCTGATCTTGTGCTTAATGGTTTCAAAGACTCACATTAAAGAAAAATTAGAAGGCTATAAATATTTAACTGTTAGTCAAGTCTTGCAGCGAGCTTTGGCTCATGAAAGTTCGAAACAAGATGTTAAAGAAAATCATAAGACTAAAACTGATCGTCCTCGCATGCATGTTATTGATTATAGTTCTTGTGATCGGGGATGATGAAGTTTATGTCTATGCTGCTGACTTTGTTGGCCCTCAAGGCCAAACCATATGCTTGTAGTGCTCTTAAGCCGATTCGCAAGAAATCGTGAAGAAGAGATGAAATTCACTTTTGATGTTGCTAAATGTGATAAGATTTTTGATGCTTTGTGCAAGACAAGTATATTAATATTTCACATACTTTACCGCCGTTTGAGGAGCTGAAACGGCGAGCTTATTGTAAGTATCATAATTCTTTTTCTCATGCTACTAATGATTGTAATGTCTTTCGGCGACAGATCCAATCGGCTATCAATGATGGACGATTGGTTTTTGCAGAAATGCAAGTTGACAAGACTTCCCTTCCCCATGAACACTTTAAATTTGGAAAGGGAAGAAGGTGTTAATCTTCGGGCCGAACAAGCCGAAGCTGCTAAGGAAAGACAAGTGTTGTTATCGGTGAACTAGGGTCGTAACACCGGATGACAAGGTCTTGAGGAAAGGGTTGTGCTTGAGAAAGCCCCCCAATGGCAAGGAAACATTAAAGATCACTATGAAAACTTCTGTACTCGGGGGGTCAAGTGCAGCAAGGAGGTCATGCAAAATTCATCAAGCCCAAAGGTTCCAGAGGTTGGCAAGTGGAAGGTGAAATGAGGCAAAAGCCACAGCAGAAGAAAATCAAGCCAACATTTGATATGCTGCTGTCCAAGTATGCCAAACAAGCGGCCGGTTCTAACTCTAATCGGCCATCACAATTGAAGCGTTCAAGGTCACCTCCACGCCATCAATTTCAGCATCAACATGGTCCATATGGAACATGGGCTCCTGCGCCATGGATGGCGCCACCTCCCTATGCACCATATTATGCGAGAGATTACTATGGAGGATGGGAGCAGCCCTGTTGACGCCGAAAACCGCCGGGGTCTGGTTCGGCGTCGGGTTGACACGCGAAGGCCTGGGAGATCTGGTTAACTCCAGTGCAGGTCCTAAAGTCTTGAGGTTCGTAGGCGTGCCAGTCAATTTGACCCTGTAATTGACAAGGGAAGAATGAATGTTAATTCGCGAGCCAATCGGCTGGAAGCCGACTTGGACTCATTCTCAATCGGCCGATGGCCGATACGCACTGTAGCACTTATACATCGGCTTAGAGCCGATGATGGCAGGAGCAATAGTATAATAATACACAAGTATCGTGCTAGCCGATCATCGAAGGGATACTCAAAAACCAGCTGTAAACTTGGTAAAATAAACAGGTATAATGCATGAGTAAATAAATCAAATAAGTCCTAGCTGATCATAATTTAGTGTTACTGGTGTGGCCGTGAAGATATGCCTGTGCCCGAGCCCTTACTTATATCGGCTCCCGGGGTCTTCATCCGCTGTCCGGGCCCGTACACTGGTCCTTACCTAGGCTCGTGCCCGGGCCCTCGCCTGGGGTGTGCCGGGAACCTGCTTGTACTTGTACTTGGATCGGCAGAATAAACCCATCGGCTAGTCCTTAGCCAATTGTAACAATAATACAGGCAAGAATATATGATAAAGCATGCAAATAACATAAATGATAGATAATTGATGAGCCAGCCGACTACTGAACAGAGCGAATATAGAATAAGACAATGAATAAATGTAGCCGGCTTTAACAGATAACTTATCGGCTAAGCACTCCAATAACACCATCGCACAACACCATCGGCTCATCAAGAGTAAAGCTATTATCGTTAGCCTAGTAGATCGGACCCAACCGTTGCAGCACAAACCAACAATGATAGCGATACACTCAATGGGCGATAGATATGATGCGACCGTGATGAAGATACTTACCGGCTATGCCTGACTCCGATAAAAGCCTGCACACAAGCATCGGCCTAGCAGGACCGACTTATCACTAGCAGTTTAGTAGGTCGGACCCAACGATGCCAGCACAAACTGATGATAAAATCGTCCCAGTAAGCCAAAGATACGATCTATACACGCGTGATGTGACATACTACTCAATCTATGAGGTCACAATGAACTGGATGCAGCCATAGATAAGTAAATATAGACGTGGTAAGCCGACTACATAAACCGACTAGAATAACGACCCAGACGGAGCTCAGGACCTAACGAGAAGTCTAGCCGATAGGTACTCGGGGTGGGGTGACGGAGACTTACCATCTCGCAGGAGTTCGGACCTGTCACGCCCAGAATTTCATCCAAAATTCTAGAGTTTATTGTGTGTAAACCCTCGTCCAGGAATAACCGAGGCACACATGACAAAATTGATAATCAAAGTAATGTTTACATAGCGTAAGCATTTATTACAGAGGTGAATGGTACCTCTCAGTACAATAAAGGTTCTAGCAGCGGATAAATAAACAACAGCGTGACGATTCCCACTCCACACACTTGACTGGACTCCTCTCTAGTCCTCCAAATAGTCCTCTTCGCTGTAGTCCTCCTCTGAAGGATTGTTGATTGCAAGGTGAGCACATGACATACTCCGCAAGCCACACAGCAAATATGCAAGTGCACAGGATAACAAAGGAGGGCATAATATGGCTCAAAATTGCATAAAAGCATTTAATAAAACATTTGAGAGAGTAGTAAAATGGTAATTAAATAACAGTATTAATCCACGCTATACCGCTCACCAAAACGGTATAGGCCCAACCACTCCAACCTGGAGCTACACATATTCCACTGTTCAACCATTAAATTTAAGTAGTGTGGGACTAATCACAGAAACATTGCTAGGCCGCCCTTAACCGTGGGCACGGCTATTCGAACAGTTTTACTCTGGCCAGAGATGTACCAATTTACCCACAAGACACAACTCCACAGCACATCACTGTGCCCCTTGATACCACCACGGTATCTCGGTAAGGAATTGTGATAAGATCCTCTATGTAACCCGCACAACAAGGGAAGCCACCCGCTGGACCACCAGTTTCCGGCAGGAGCTGATCAGGCCCCCAACAGGGAAACGATCCAACGCCCAAGACATGGACTTATTGACGCAGCCATGGTGGTCTTATTGACACAGCACAAACACACCATGGTGGACCCCGGTTGAACGTACTACACTTTGGTTCCCACCATTACCCATACTGCTTGTGGTTAGCACGAGGTGTTGCTTCGCAACAAGTAGTCCGCGAACCGGTCCTTAATTGTCATGAGCACTGCTAGCAACAACACCAACCCTAGTGCTCGCAACCCACCTTTTAGTCAAGTTTTAGTGGACCATTAAGTTGTCCTTACGACCACGTCGCACAGGGAATCATCATTCATGTGACTGAATAATAGTATAGAAAATTATGTGACATCCCAGAAGTTATGCTATTATTGCTAAGCATGGCTAAGCAGAGTCCTATAGTTATTCTAGCTAACCAGTAAATAAAGGTAGCTAGTCAAATTATCCCATAGGTACAAGGTCAAGTAATCAATTCAAAAGGGCCATAACAAGGTTAGGGTTTTCCCTGTCCCGATGACATTCCAAAATAAATGCAACGCGTTGAAGGAAAACATAGCTTTAATCATAGGATAATATGTTCAATGAGAAAGAGGAATCTGTGTGACTTGCCTTGCAGCTCCACACAGTCTTCGACACCTGCTTCGACAAACTGCGTCACTTCCTGAACGTCGGTAGCTATAGGCAAATAACAAAATGGCAAAACAGCACATCAACACATATGAACAGTACATTATTTTATTTTTAATGGATAGTTCATGATTTTAGAGAAATTAGACTTGAACGACCTCAAACCGAGTTCGTATGAATTAATTATGATCTTTAGAAGTTTTAACCCTTTATAGCCTATGCAACAGAATTAACTGATTTATTGCATCATAATTGAATTAATTTTATTCAGAAAAGGCATGTAAGACGTCACAGGAGAGAGGGGCTCTCGGCTGACCAGTGGGGCCCACTGTCAGAGAGGGAAGGGTCTGGTCAGGTGAACCGAGTCCACCGCGGTCCACGGGACAAAACTGACGGCTAGGGCTCTAGGGTTTGGATCGGACAGGTGGGATCTAACCGAGGAGATCCATGGGCTCACATCGATCCCGAAAGGATCGGCCTACGGATCGACAAGGTGACGGCGAGCTGGCGCCCACAGGCGACCACGGCGGCTACAGCGACGGCGGGCGACGGCGGCGGCACAGGATCCAATGGTCGACGGCGATCGGCGGCGCGGCGGCGCACAGGGAGAGCGGGAAAAGGTAAAGGAGGTCAAGGCGATCGTTACCGAGGGCGAGACGGCGAAGAACGGCGATGGAGACGGCCGGCGGCGAGCTTGAGGCGACGGCGGCGCGCAACCAGAACCTGGCGGCGGCGGCGGAACAAGCGCAAGGCGCGGAGAGGCGGCTAGGGTTTGCTGGCGCTCGATCCAAAGGGCGAAAACGACCCTAGGGGTTCCAGGCTCGCTATTTAAGGCGGAGAGAAGAGGACTCCGGCTCGGATGCGGCTTTTTAGCGGCGGCGACGAGAGAGAGAGGAGACCGACTCGGGATTCTTCGGGGCTCCGTTCCACGCACGATTCAGCTCCGGTTCTCTTGGGGATTAGGTAGAGGCGGATAAGGGCTAGGTTTTCCCTCAACCGATTTGGAGAGAACGGGTCCAAGGCGAACGGATTCGGCGAGATTCGCGGCGGCGGCTCTCGGGTGCTACAGCGCCTTCGGGCGCGAGGAAGACGACGACGACCCCGACAGGCGGGTCCCACCTGTCGGCGACTGCGGCGGTGCGGGCGCGGGCACGAGCGCTGGAGAGGGCGCGGGCACGGGCACGGCAGGGGCGCAGGCACGAGCACTGGAGAGGGCGTGGACAGAGAGGAAGGCTGAGCACAGCAACGGGCCGAGAATTGGCCCAGAAACTGTGAGGGGATTTTAAAAACCTTTCTCTTTTTATTTCACTACTGTGAGCTTATTTATTTTGCCAAAGATGCTTCCCTTAATCAATTAATTCCCAGAAAATTCCAGAAATTAAATAATTAAGCAAAGAATTTTATAAAATTATTTTCAAGCCCATTTTTCTTCAGATTTTTCCCAGATTTTATTCTTTTCACCCATTGAGACTTTTAATTCCATTTCTGAAAATTCCTTTTTGCACAATATTTTATATAGGGATAATTTCAGGGTGTTACAAACCTACCCCCCTTAAACAGAATCTCGTCCCGAGATTCGCGAGCTTAGGCGAAGAGGTGCGGGTGCGCAGACTTCAATTCATCTTCGCGTTCCCACGTGGCTTCATCTTCCGAGTGGTTACTCCATTGAACTTTGCAAAACCTGATCACTCGATTCCGAGTATTCCTTTCACGGGTCTCAAGGATACGAATGGGCTTCTCGACATAAGTCAGATCTTCCTGAACCTCAATCTGTTCTGGGTCAGCTTCTTCGGTTGGTACTCGTAAACACTTCTTCAGCTGAGACACATGGAAGACATCGTGTACTCCCGTCAAGGTAGAAGGCAACTCTAGTTGATAAGCAACTTCTCCTTTCCGTTCCAGTATCTTGTAAGGTCCCACGTAACGTGGTGCCAACTTCCCTTTAGTCTGAAATCTGTGTACTCCCCTGAGTGGCGTGACTCTTAAATACACATAGTCACCTTCCTTGAAACTAAGATCTCTTCTGCGGTTATCCGCATAGCTCTTCTGACGAGACTGTGCTACTCGAAGTCGTTCTTGTATGATCTTCACTTTTTCTTCCGCTTCCCGTAGGATATCCGTCCCGTATACTTGTCGTTCTCCCGTCTGATCCCAAAGCAAGGGCGTGCGACATTTCCGTCCATACAAAGCCTCGAACGGGGCCATCTTCAGACTTGCCTGGTAACTATTGTTATAAGAAAACTCAGCATATGGTAGACTCTTGTCCCAACTTCCACCGAAGTCAATGGCACAAGCTCTCAACATATCTTCTAGGATTTGATTAACCCGTTCAGTCTGTCCATCCGTCTGCGGGTGATAAGCAGTACTGAAGTTTAATCGAGTACCCATCTCTTCTTGCAGTCGCTGCCAAAACTTAGAGGTAAACTGACTTCCTCTGTCCGACACAATCTTGCGTGGCACTCCATGCAAACATACGATTCTGGCCATATACAACTCTGCCAACTTATTACCAGAATAAGTTGTCTTGACCGGTATGAAGTGGGCCACTTTTGTAAGTCTGTCCACCACGACCCATATGGAATCGAATCCCGATGCGGTCCTTGGCAATCCGGTGATGAAATCCATTCCTACTTCTTCCCACTTCCATTCAGGGACCTCAAGGGGTTGTAACAGTCCTGCTGGCTTCTGATGCTCAGCCTTTACACGTTGGCATACATCACAAACAGCCACATATTCTGCTATCTCTCTCCACATACTAGACCACCAAAATTTCTCCTTCAGATCTTGATACATTTTGGTGCTGCCAGGTGAATGGAATACTGTGTTCCGTGAGCTTCATCTAAGATCAGCTTCTTCAATCCCTCCTTGTCCGGCACACAGATTCGCTCTCCGAACCACACGGTACCTTGTTCATCCTCCGAGAATCCAATGGCTTTCCCTTTCTTCATGTTCTTCTTGATTTCCAAAATGTCTGCATCATCTTTCTGCACTTCTCGAACCTGATCCACTAACGTGGGTTGTGCTTCCAAGGCTGCCACAAATCCTTGGCTGACTAAACTCAGATTCAACCGTCCAAAATCTTCACATAACTCCAACGGTAGCTGCTGACCTTCCATGGTGTTGCAGTAGCTTTTCCGACTGAGGGCATCTGCCACTACATTAGCTTTCCCTGGATGATAATGTATTTTGACGTCATAGTCCTTGATCAACTCCAACCATCGGCATTGCCTTAGATTCAGATCTGGCTGAGTAAAAATATACTTCAAACTTTTGTGGTCTGTAAAAACTTCATTACTATTACCTATGAGGTAATGCCTCCAAATCTTCAAGGCATGCACTACAACTGCTAATTCCAGATCATGGGTAGGATAATTATTCTCATGAGGCCGTAGCTGTCGTGAGGCATATGCCACAACCTTTCCTTCTTGCATCAACACACATCCCAAACCTTGCCGAGATGCAGTCACAGTAAACTTGAAATCCTTTCTTGGGATCTGGCATGATCAACACAGGTGCAGTTACAAGCTTCTGCTTCAACTCTTGAAAACCTTGCTCACACTCTGGGGTCCATAAAAATTTTACATCCTTCTGAAGCAAACGAGTCATGGGCTTCGCGATCTTGGAAAAATTTTCTATGAATCGACGGTAATATCCCGCCAATCCTAAGAAACTCCGAACTTCCGAAACCGTTTGCGGCTGCTTCCACTTGGTCACTGACTCAACATTAGTTGGGTCTACTGCAATCCCTCCGGCGGTAACTACATGTCCAAGAAACTTCACTTCCGAAAGCCAAAACTCACACTTACTCAGCTTGGCATACAGCTGGTGTTGCCGAAGAGTCTCCAAAGTGGTGCGAAGATGTTGCTCATGCTCTTCTTTAGTCTTTGAATAGACAAGGATATCATCTATGAAAACCACCACAAACTTATCCAAGCATTCCATAAACACTTTATTCATCAAGTTCATAAAGAATGCAGGGGCATTAGTTAATCCAAAAGACATAACTGTGCATTCATATAACCCATACCGAGTGGTGAAAGCCGTTTTGGGAATATCTTCTTCCCGAATCCTTAACTGATGATAACCTGAACGAAGATCTATCTTGGAGAACACTGTGGCTCCTTCTAACTGATCAAACAGATCATCAATCCGAGGTAGAGGGTACTTATTCTTGATAGTGACTTCATTGAGTGCACGGTAGTCCACACACATCCGTTGAGTTCCATCTTTCTTTTCCACAAAGATGACGGGCGCTCCCCAAGGCGACGTGCTTGGTCTGATGTTGCCTTTGGCCAGCAACTCTTCAACTTGCTTTTTCACTTCTGCCAACTCATTAGCTCCCATCCTATACGGTCTCTTGTGGATAGGGGCAGTGCCTGGGGCTAGGTCTATTCTGAACTCAATTTCTCTTTTAGGTGGCATTCCCAGTAAATCATCCGGAAAAACATCTGGGTAATCCCGTACTACAGGGATTTTGGTTAGGATTGTCTGGTTCAAAGAGGTTGGAGAAGATGAGGCATTGAGAACCCGAAAGATCACTTTCTCTCCCAGGCTAGAAGTTAAGGTCACGGTTCTTGTGGCACAATCTATAATTCCCTTGTGCCGGGTTAACCAATTCATCCCTAGGATGACATCAATATCTCTGGATTCTATCAAGAGCAGATCGATGAGAAAAGGGATGCCCACTATTTCTATTGTCACAGAAGGACTACTTTGAGTTGTAGGCGTCTGATGGCCAGGTGTGTTTATTAGAACAGGTGTTCTCAACTTCCGAATAGGTATCCCATGTTCATTAGCAAACCCCACCGATAAGAAAGAATGGGTAGCACCAGAATCAAACAATACTGTAGCAGGTACTGAGTTAACAAGGAACATACCCAAGATGACGTCTGGCGCGGCTTGAGCTTCCTCTGCGGTGACATGGTTTACCCGAGCTTTAACCATGGCTGTGGGGTTCTGTCCCGGTGTGATTTGCCTGGCGCGTTTGGGCTTAGGACATTGATTGGAGAAATGCCCTGGATCCCCACAGTTGAAACAAGTCAACGGTTTCCCACCTACTTCCTTCCTGGCTGGCTGGTTAGCTGCTAGGACCGAGGCTGGCCGAGGGGAAGGACGGTTTGCTCCAGTGTTGCCACCAGTGGTGTTGGGGTAGACCTGGCGCTGCAAACGAGGTGCCGATGAAGATCCTCCCTGTTGAGTCTGCGGCGGTCCCACAATACGTGGCCTCTGACTGGAGGATTGTTGTGACCGGAAGCTTGCCATCCTGCGCTTCTTTTGCTCCATCCTGTGATTCTTGTCCTCCTGGCGGATGGCTTTGTCCACCAGTTTCTGAAAATCTGCATAGTCACTAGAGAGTAGTTGAACTGAAAGCTCATCATTCAGTCCGTTCAGAAACTTCTCCTGCCGGTCGTCATCAGTTCTAACGTCTTCCGGTGCATAACGGGCAAGCCGGTTGAACTCATAAAGGAATTCGGTCACCGACCGATTCCCTTGCTTCAATTCTCGAAACTCCCGCTTCTTCAACGCCACTACTCCCGCTGGAATATGCGTCTTCTTGAAAGCAGCTGCGAACTCAGCCCAAGTAATCGGCTGTCCATCCGCTCTGTTGGTCCTAAAGTGGTCCCACCACTCAGAAGCTGGGCCGTGAAGCTGGTGCGATGCAAAAGAGACTTTCTCTTGATCTGTGCATTGTAAAAGGTCCAACTTCTTTTCAATAGCATGCAACCAATCCCCTACTTCCACAGGATTAGTTGTGCTAGAGAACGTAGGAGGTCTCACTCGCAGAAATTCCGCAAGCTTGTTTTGAGGTGGAGGAGGAGGCGCCTGCTGTGGTGCTTGGTTCTGTTGTTGTTGCATCTGCTGGAACATCATGTTCATCAGATGTGTCTGGTTAGCCAAGACTTGGGCGATGGTCAGATTGTCATCCTGCTGTGGCGGTCCGTTGGGTACTCCCCTGCGGTTGTTGTCCCCACCGTTTCCATCATGATTACCGCCGTTACGTGTGTTCACCATCTGCAGAGCAAAGACGAGAAGAAAGGGAAACGTCCTTGAGACAGATTTCATATTACTTAGACTTTCATTTTATTGTTCTGAACTGAGTGATTAACCTTTGTCTAATTTAAACTCACACCACCAAGAAACTCCTAATATAAACAGTTACATCACCACACCCTGACATAACTGCCGACTAATCCCCACACACACAAGCATTTCCTAATCACACAACTGCTAATACAACGATCTAGGGTAACCGACGCTAAGGTGACACCAAGGCTTCTCAACGGGGCGAAAGGTTCCTCCTGGCATTCCCGTTGTGCTCAGGTTCCGCTTCGTCGTCTTGAGTTGATCCCCACTCCACTTCAGAGGGGGTGCGAGCTCCACTGTCCTCCGATCCCTCCGAAGGCGTGCTGGCTTCTGACTCCTCTGAGTCGTCGTCTGCATCATCGGCGTGTGCTACCGGTGGAACTACCCGTAACAAGACTTGGTCATTGAGTACACGGGTCCTTGGCGCCAACTGAATCCGAGGTGGAAGATGAACTCTCTTCCTTGCAGTAGTGCGGATCCTAGCTCCTCCAGGGGGTGCTTCTCCTTTGGCTAAGGCCAACTCTTGCTTCAACCGATCCACTTGGTTTTGTAGCCTGCAGATCTTGGTGCGATTCTCATTCTCCCGGTCATGAGCTGCGATCACCACCTCTGCATGGACATCATCCATGGCACTCAACATCCTTACCAGTCGTTGAGTAGTTGCACTGTTCTCTGCTCCGGGGTCTTGATAACTGCTGTACTCATCATCGTGGGTTCTTGCCGGATGATACCGATATGCTGTATTCCTCAGACGGACGGCAAAACACTGACGAAGTTCTCCAATGGCCACCAAAGCTGCTTCTTGACAGGCATGCTCATAATTTCTTCCTCCAGCTCCAAAGATCATGGATGGGACTCCTTCTCGTTCACTGGAAATCGTGAGGCGGACGCGGCACTTCTCTTCATTAGGGTTGTGAGTGACTTGTCTGTATTCTAGGGCTGGATTGTAACCTATGGCGAAGGCCATATCTCGTAACTCCTTGACAAATCCACCCACTCCGAACAGATGTACTGGCTCCCGGTTGGCCATCTACAAAGTATAAAGGAAAGATATAGGGATTTGACAAAATTAGCAAAACAAGGTTTATCCAGAACAAAGGAATGAAGGGGGAAGAATAGTTCTAATTTTAAAATTCTCTCTTTTTTTTTTCAGAGGGCTCTTAGGGTACCAAGGGGCTTCTCCTACAGTCAAGGTGGCTCTGATACCAACTTGTCACGTCCAGAATTTCCATCCAAAATTCTGGAGTTTTATTGTGTGTAAATCCTCGTCCAGGAATCAACCGAGGCACACATGACAAAATTGATAATCAAAGTAATTGTTTACATAGCGTAAGCATTTATTACAGAGGTGAATGGTACCTCTCAGTACAATAAGGTTCTAGCAGCGGATAAATAAACAACAGCGTGACGATTCCCACTCCACACACTTGACTGGGCTCCCTCTTAGTCCTCCAAATAGTCCTCTTCGCTGTAGTCCTCCTCTGAAGGATTGTTGATTGCAAGGTGAGCATATGACATACTCCACAAGCCACACAGCAAATATGCAAGTGCACAGGATAACAAAGGAGGGCATAATATGGCTCAAAATTGCATAAAAGCATTTAATAAAACATTTGAGAGAGTAGTAAAACGGTAATTAAATAACAGTATTAATCCACGCTATACCGCTCACCAAAACGGTATAGGCCCAACCACTCCAACCTGGAGCTACACATGTTCCACTGTTCAACCATTAAATTTAAGTAGTGTGGGACTAATCACAGAAACATTGCTAGGCCGCCCTTAACCGTGGGCACGGCTATTCGAACAGTTTTACTCTAGCCAGAGATGTACCAATTTACCCACAAGACACAACTCCACAGCACATCACTGTGCCCCTTGATACCACCACGGTATCTCGGTAAGGAATTGTGATAGGACCCTCCATGTAATCCGCACAACAAGGGAGCCACCCGCTGGACCACCAGTTTTCGGCAGGAGCTGATCAGGCCCCCAACAGGGAAACGATCCAACGCCCAAGACATGGACTTATTGACGCAGCCATGGTGGTCTTATTGACACAGCCACAACACACCATGGTGGACCCCGGTTGAACGTACTACACTTTGGTTCCCACCATTACCCATACTAGCTTGTGGTTAGCACGGGTGTTGCTTCGCAACAAGTAGTCTGCGAACCAGTCCTTAATTGTCATGAGCACCGCTAGCAACAACACCAACCCTAGTGCTCACAACCCACCTTTTAGTCAAGTTTTAGTGGACCATTAAGTTGTCCTTGCACGACCACGTCGCACAGGAATCATCATTTCATGTGACTGAGTACTAGTATAGAAATTAATGTGACATCCCAGAAGTTATGCTATTATTTGCTAAGTATGGCTAAGCAGAGTCCTATAGTTATTCTAGCTAACCAGTAAATAAAGGTAGCTAGTCAAGATTATCCCATAGGTACAAGGTCAAGTAATCAATTCAAAAGGGCCATAACAAGGGTTAGGGTTTCCCTGTCCCGATGACATTCCAAAATAAATGCAACGTTGAAGGAAAACATAGCTTTAATCATAGGATCAATATGTTCAATGAGAAAGAGGAATCTGTGTGACTTGCCTTGCAGCTCGACACAGTCTTCGACACCTGCTTCGACAAACTGCGTCCCTTCCTGAACGTCGGTAGCTATAGGCAAATAACAAAATGGCAAAACAGTACATCAACACATATGAACAGTACATTATTTTATTTTTAATGGATAGTTCATGATTTTTAGAGAAATTGGAGACTTGAACGACCTCAAACCGAGTTCGTATGAATTAATTATGATCTTTAGAAGTTTTAACCCTTTATAGCCTATGCAACAGAATTAACTGGTTTATTGCATCATAATTGAATTAATTTTATTCAGAAAAGGCATTTAAGACGTCACAGGAGAGAGGAGGCTCTCGGCTGACCAGCGGGGCCCACTGTCAGTGAGAGGGAAGGGGTCTGGTCCAAGGTGAACCGAGTCCACCGCGGTCCACGGGACAGATCTGACGGCTAGGGCTCTAGGGTTTAGATCGAACAGGTAGGATCTAACCGATAGGGTCCGACGGCTCACATCGATCCCGAAAGGATCGGCCTACGGCGACGAGGTGACGGCGAGCTGGCTCCCACAACGGCGACCACGGCGGCTACAGCGACGGCGGCGACGGCGGCGGCATAGGATCCGATGGTCGACGGCGATCGGCGGCGCGGCGACGCACAGGGAGAGCGGGAAAAGGTAAAGGAGGTCAAGGCGATCGTTACCGAGGGCGAGACGGCGAAGAACGGCGATGAAGACGGCCGGCGGCGAGCTTGAGGCGGTGGCGGCGCGCAACCAGAACCTGGCGGCGGCGGCGGAACAAGCGCAAGGCGCGGCGAGGCGGCTAGGGTTTGCTGGCGCTCGATCCAAAGGGCGAAAACGACCCTAGGGGTTCCAGGCTCGCTATTTAAGGCGGAGAGAAGAGGACTCCGGCTCGGATGCGGCGATTTTAGCGGCGGCGACGAGAGAGAGAGAGGAGACCGACTCGGGAGGCTTCGGGGCTCCGTTCCACGCACGATTCAGCTCCGGTTCTCTTGGGGATTAGGTAGAGGCGGATAAGGGCTAGGTTTTCCCTCAACCGATTTGGAGAGAACGGGTCCGAGGCGAACGGATTCGGCGAGATTCGCGGCGGCGCCTCTCGGGTGCTACAGCGCCTTCGGGCGCGAGGAAGACGACGACGACCCCGACAGGCGGGTCCCACCTGTCGGCGACTGCGGCGGTGCGGGCGCGGGCACGAGCACTGGAGAGGGCGCGGGCACGGCACTGGAGAGGGCACGGACACGGGCACGGCAGGGGCGCGGGCACGGGCGCTGGAGAGGGCGCGGGCACGGGCACTGGAGAGGGCGCGGGCACGGCAAGGGCGCGGGCACGGGGACGGCAGGGGCGCGGGCACGAGCACTGGAGAGGGCGCGGACAGAGAGGAAGGCTGAGCACAGCAACGGGCCGAGAATTGGCCCAGAAACTGTGAGGGGATTTTAAAAACCTTTCTCTTTTTATTTCACTGCTGTGAGCTTATTTATTTTGCCAAAGATGCTTCCCTTAATCAATTAATTCCCAGAAAATTCCAGAAATTAAATAATTAAGCAAAGGATTATATAAAATTATTTTCAAGCCCATTTTTCTTCAGATTTTTCCCAGATTTTATTCTTTTCACCCATTGAGACTTTTAATTCCATTTCTGAAAATTCCATTTTGCACAATATTTTATATAGGGATAATTTCAGGGTGTTACAAATATGCTTAGATGCTTGCCTTGCTGCTGTACAAAGTCACACTCAACCTCAGGTTCTTGCTCCACGTACTCCGAGTTGTCTGAATCTACCGATAAAAAGCGAATATGGAAATAAGAATCAATTAAAGATGTCTATGCAAAATGATCAATTGATTATGCAATAAATACAGTAGGTAGGCCACATTCTAAAGTGAATTTTAGTGAAACAACCATTCCAAAATCTTTTACGGTTTAGGAGATACAAAAATAATAAGCCATATACGCTGAAAATGGCAGATCTGTAATTAATTTTTACTCCCTTAGGGTATCACAAGTAACTTGCATTCCAAAATAGGATTTTACAAGTGTGAGTATTTTTATGTGAAATTACATATTTTGCTGGTTCCAACAAAATTAGGTTCACTAGATTTTGATTTAAAATGATTTAGTTGTGAATTTTACAAGTTCATCAAAAAGAAGGGTTAGAAATTACTTAGGTCTATTTTGGGAGGTAGTTTTGTCAAAAGAAATTTATCCACAGCAAAGGTTACAATTTTCTGAGTTAAACAAAAGTGGTTTCATATTTTTAGCAGTTAGGATGAATTTTCTAGAAATTTATAAACTTCTAGGTTATAAAGAGGTATATAATAGATATTTTCATCTTTAGAGAAAAATCCTACACAGAAGTTCTCACTTTTTATTTTACAACATTAAAGAGAACATTTTTATGAATCCATAGAAATTTGGTTCACGTCAAAAGGGGTTATAAAGGATTTCCTAGAAATATTCCAAGTTCCTAGGCACAAAATAAGTTACTTTTGCTTCATATTATTTTATAGATATTTTCTATATAGAAGTGGTCCTATTTTATTTCACAGTATTAAAGTTCACAAATTTACAGAACTAACAAAATTGGTTTCACTCAAAAAGGAGTTTAAATGAAATAGTTATGGATTTTCAAAGTTTGACCATTTTTCTGTTGTAAATTAAATCCCTTAATCATTTTCCTAAATCTTTCTTCTTTTCTCTTTTCCTCCCAGCCTGGGCCCACCTGTCTGAGGCATAGAACAGAGGAGGCCGAGGCTGGCTGGGCCGACGGTTCTATTCGCCGGCGCCGGCG
Source organism: Oryza meyeriana var. granulata (assembly GCA_003991445.1). Classification (NCBI taxonomy): domain Eukaryota; kingdom Viridiplantae; phylum Streptophyta; class Magnoliopsida; order Poales; family Poaceae; genus Oryza; species Oryza meyeriana. The sequence goes on from RYFJ01002117.1 coordinate 867,355, forward strand.
GCGAACGGCGGCTCGGCTCAGGTGGCAGCCAACAGAAGAAAGACAGAGGAGACCAAGGCGAAACTGTCGGTGGTGGTCTTGTGGCCGACGGTGGCTGGAGCTAGGCATGGTGGCTTCGCAAGCGGCGGAGTGGTTCGGGTCGACGAGGCAAATCGCCCTACGGGCTTAAACTGGCCAAGCCAAAGCATGGATGTGTGTCTACTAGATGTCTGAGTCCTCACCGCGGGGTCTAAAGCAGTCGGCGAGGTCTGAGCAGCGGTAGAAACGTCGGAGACTGCTCGGCGGCGGTAAGGTCCCTCGATTCCACGGCGGCAGCTCGCTCCAGTCGGCCTGCAGTCGGGGTGAGGCGTCTAGCAGGTTAGAGACTCCACAGGGATGGTTCGTGAGCCAAGAATCAGACTGAGGCCTACCAGAGAGAAGGAACTCAACGGCAGCGACACAGATCGGTGCCGGGAAAGACGACGATGGATCTCGAGGCTCAGGGCTTCCCAGCTCGATTCCTCTAGTCGGCAGGCTCCTGGAGGTGAGGCGACGATGCTGGCGCAAAGGCTAGGCTAGCGGTGTCCTGGATCGGCCAGAACGGTTACGACACCACGGTGGCAGTTCTGCAGGGCAGAGAGTAGGGACAGCGGCGGCACAGCAACTTCGACCAGCGAACCTAGGGCCGCCGAGTACAAAAATGGAATGGTTAATACTTGTAGATCATATTCCTGGAGTCGAGAAAGGATGGAGCTCACCAGAGCTAGCTCGGGCTCAATTGAACACCCTCGGCAGTGAGGAAGGTGAGTTTGCCACCGGTGATCCTTGGAGATTTTCTTGGTTTTCTCGGTGGGAACGTGGAGAGGAAGAGAAGAGGGTTCTGCTGGCGAGATTTGGAGCGAAAAGGTCGAGGTTTCCTAGAGGTGTGCTTGCCTAGGCTGCTCTATGTACTGAGGGAGGAAGAGAAAGGAGGTGCTGCCACATTTCTCATGCAGTGTTGAGTTGCTCCGGTTCTACAGTGCCAGGGTGGGTCCCACTTGTAAGGAGGCATTGTTTTACACACATTTAGCTAGGTTGTGACTATGTTTAGTGGGTCCATGTAGTGGAAACCTATGGAGAGGAGAGAGGTGTGGGTGGATTTCTTGGTGAAACACACTGTCCAAAGAAAAATCTGAGGCTTATAAGTGGGCCAGGGTCTTGTGGGTCTTGTGGGTCCCACTTGGAAGTGAAATAGAGAGAATCTCAAGGATTTGGCTAAGTCTAGGAAGCTGTGTTTGTGAGCTGTTTTGCACTGGAGATTTCACCGAGCTGCTGAGGGTTTCTGGGGTTGGAGAAATTTATGGTTGTAGGTGAATATATGTTCTACCAAACTGCCAAGTTTCAAAGCTAGAGGACTTATATTTTTAATGTGGCAAAAAGATGAAATAGGCTTAGCAACACAGTTTTCTGCATTTCAATTATTTCCTAGTGCCTTGCTCCTATCATTTTATGTAGTTTCTTTGAGAATTAAATTAAGCCCAATTTTCTGGTTGTAGGATACATTTTGGTACACATTTTGGTTGAAAGGCACTGCTTGAATAGTTATTACTTTTATTTGGTGAAAATAAGAGCTAAGCAATTTATTTTAACTAGTCTTCTAGTTTTTCTGATTTGGAAGATTTTATTGGGGTGGCTATGGAAGTGATAAAATCATGTAAAATTCACAGTGGATCAATTATGTGGGATAGTGTTTACAGGAATTTTTCCATGATTTTAGGTGCAACCAATCATTTTTAGAAAATCTTTAGACTATGCAAATGAATATGTCAAAGAAAAGGATCCTGGCTGAAATTTGTTGGAATATTTAATGGGTCCAAACTGATGAATTAAATTCTGGAAAAATTATATTAATTCATGATAAATAAACTAATGTTTGAATAAATTATCTCCTATATACACTTCTGTTCAATTTGATACACTTTTTAGTAGTGTTTTGTTTTTGCCGATTTAGGGTTTAATTATTGAGGGTTTAAATATTGCAAATTTTATCCTGCAAGAAGTGACAATGCAAAATTTTAAATTGTGCACTCTGATGGCAGTAGGGCATAACACTAAGTACCTGAAATTAAATCCAGGGCTATGACACCCTGTGCCGCCGGAAGTCCGATCTCACCGTCACGCACTTCGGTAAGCCGCTCCGCTGGCCTTCGGCCGCACCTCCCCGTTGATCCATTCGGTCATTTTGGCCCTAATTGCTCCCCACATCGTCGCCAGGATCTCCTCAACCCCGTCCACATCTCCGTCACCGGAAATCCTCACCAGGGCACTGTCTTCGCCGCCATCCTGTACTTCCGCCACCACCGAACGCCTCTGTCCACAACTGTTCGCCACCTTCCGGTCACTGTGACCCCTTGGTGAGCTCTCTTCATCTTCCTCTCTTCCTCCCGCCGCTCGCCATTGTCTTCCGGGGGCCGGATGGTCACCGGCGGTGACCATCAGGCCACTCGCCCTGCCGCGGCGCGCGGCTGCGCCGCGGGAGATGCGAGCCCGTTCGTCCTAGGCCATCCGATCTCCCCCAGGGGCAGATCTGGACCCGGCCGCGTGGATTCCCCGTGGGGCGCGCGCCTCCTCGCCGCTGTCCGCTTCCCGCCGGGCCGCGGTGGACTTGGTCCATGTGCGCCGCTCTCCCCCACGTTGCTGACCGGTAGGGCCCGCCTGTCAGCGCCGGCTTCTCGGTCCAGTGACGCATTAAATTGTTTAATTGCGCAATAATTTGTTTAGTAATTAAGTTTTATATTGAAAATAACAGTAAAACTTCAACAATTCATAACTAATTCATACGAACTCCAATTAAGCCCATTCAAATTTCATTAAATCCAGAAAAATGTCAAGAATCTAATAAAATATTCTTAGCTCATGTTTGCTTGCCCACATGTACTGTTTTTAATTGTTTGTGCATTGCTTGCTATAGAATCCGACATTGGTCACCCTCCGGTGTATTTCGAAGTCGTAGCAGAGTACGTCGAGCCAGAGCAAGGCAAGTCGCACTGTAATCTTGATCATTTTGTACCTGTTTTTCGCTAAATTGCTTTGTTTACTTAAATAAATTGTATTATTTTAATATTTCATGTGGATGGGTTATGACCTATATAATGATAGGACTGTGCCTTAGTTTTGAAACCTGTATCCTTGTCACCTGGGTAATAATATGATTAGATTACTGTTCTTAGGATGCTTAGCCATGCTTAGCAACTTAGCTCACATGGAAATTAAATATTATCTTTTTATATGACTCGACTCAATGTCGGAAAAATGGAACTTTGGATAGGCTGATGTTAAATTAATAAAATTGGACCTAAATGGTGGGCTGTGGGTGTATGGTTCTGCTTGTCGCACCCATGGCAATTAAGGACCAGTTCATAGGAACCACTTGGGCAACTACCCGTACTTTCCACAAGCCAGCGTGGGCAACGGCTGGGCTTGTAGCATTTCTTCTCCCTCTCCTAGGCACCGAAGATGAGGGTGGGCCAGGGATTGTAGAGTTGGGTCGGCCCGGGTAGGGTTGATCGGCTTCCGGATTCACCGTGGTGCAAGTCAGGGGTAGCCTGGCCAAGAGCAGACCGAAGTATGTGTGCCTGTCGGCAAGTGCAACCTCAGCGTGGTGTGGATGGTTAGGTGAGAGGTTTTGTGAACGGTCCTGTCACAGCTCTTTTTAGGAAACACGGCTCTCGGCATCGGGGGTGATGCACTGGCACACGGGAACGTGTGTGGGGCTGTGTCTTGTAGGTAAAGTTGTACACCTCTGATTAGAGTAAAATCTATTCGAATGTCCCAGCCAGCGCCCATGGTTATGGGCACATTTGTCAAGACTCACCGCGATTAGTCTCACCTTTTGATAATTAACCTGGCTTTATGGAATTGGTGTGGTTCGGGTGGAAGGTGTGGAGTCCGGTCAACGTGGTGGAGTTGATCGGGGGTGGCCGGTTAGGTCCCCGACGTGGCCGCGGAGTTGTAACGTTAATCGGTGGAGACTGGTGAGCGTGGTGAGTAACCTCATTAGTGACACCTGTGGACGTGGTGTAACATTCATCAGCGCGGCCCTAGTCAACGTGGTGTAATGTTGATCAGGAGAGACTGGTCAACGTGGTGTAACGTTGTTCAGTGGTGACTGGTTAACGTGGTGTAACGTTAATCAGTGGAGTCAGTTTAACATGGTGTAACGGTAAAAAAATAAAACCGGTAGGAGTCTGAGTGAACATGGTGTAGCGTTCACCTAAACAGTGGAAAGATAATTTTGAGTCCTTACAGAAGGCTACAAAAGATCTATTGTATGAAGAATCAAAGGGTTGTTCTAAGGAGATGTACAATCTTATGTTCAGTGCTTGAACTACTAAGATTGAAGACGTGCAACGGATGGTCGAATAATAGTTTCAATGATTTATTATCTCTCCTAAGTAAGATCCTTCCGAAACCTAACTTCCTGTCAACCAACATATCAAGCGAAGAAACTCTATGTCTGTTATCACTAGGTGTGCAAAAAGATTCATGCGCTACGAGAACCACTGTATCATGTATTGCAAAGTGTTGACGCCGAAAATCGCCGGGTCCTGGCTCGGCGTCTGGGTGACACCGACAGGCCTGGGAGATTTGCTTCACTCGCAGTGCAGGTCCTAAAGTCTGAGGTTTCGTAGGCGTGCCAGTCAATTTGACCCTGTAATTGACAAGGAGGAAAATGTTAGATCAATGAGCCAATCGCTGGAAAGCCGATCTAGACTCGTTTTTCATCAGCCGATGGCCGATGTACACTGTAGCACTCACACATCGGCTTGAGACCGATGATGGCAAGGACAATAATGTAATAAACAAATATCATACTAGCCGATCATCAAAGAGATATTCGAAAACCGGCTATAAGCTAGATAAAATAAGCAAGTATAATGCATAAATAAATCAAACAAATCCTAGCTGATCATGGTCTAGTGTTACTGGTATTATTATGAAGGTGTGCCTGCACCCGGGCCCTTGCTCATATCGGCTCCCAAGATCTTCGTTCTGTCCGGCCCATGCACTGGTCCTTACCCGGGCTCATGCCCGGGGCCCTTACCTGGGGTCGTGCCCGGGAACCTCTTGTACTTGTGCTTGGATCGCAGAATGAAACCCATCGGCTATCCCCTTAGCCGATTGTGACAATAATACAGGCAAGAACAAATAATAAAATATGCAATAACGTAGATGAATAAATAATTGATAAACTAGCCGACTGCTTAATAAAGCGAACACAGGATAAAACAATGAATAAATGTAGTCAGCTTACAGGTAACTTATTCGCTAAGCACTCCGATACACCATCGCACAAACCCATCGGCTTATTAAGAGTAAAGCTATTATCGTCAGTCTAGTAGATCGGACCTAACCGTTGCAGCACAAGACTCGACAATAATAACAATGCCTCAATGAGTCGATAGATATAATGCGATCGTGATGAAAATAACTTACACGGCTATACACTCCGATAAAGCGCCTGCACATAACGCATCGCCTTTCAGCAGGATCGACTTATCACTAGCAGTTCAGTAGGTCGGACCTAACCGATGCAGCACGAACTGATGATAAATCGCTCCCAGTAAGTCGATACACTCTGTGCACACGTGATGTGATATACCTAATAATCTATGAGATCAAAAACTGAACTGATGCAGCCATAGATAAAGTAAATATATCGTGGTACGCGACTACCATAAACCGACTAGAATATCGACCTAACCGAGGAATCCTAGCCGATTGGTAGTCGGTCTGTGACGAGACTTACCCTCTCGCAGGAGTTCGGACCTAACCGATGCAGCCCGGCTCGAGAAGCAGGATCCCGTCGAAGGGGTGGCGATTGCGCCGAATTTGTATTGATCGTTGGTGATAGATTACAAGTCCCCGGCATACGTATATATACCCCGAGTTACATGAGTCTTTATAGACACGATATATGATTTTCCTATCTATATCAGAAAACGCTAACGAGACCTGACCGGACACGAGGTCAGGTTTCCTAAAAGAGATAAACCTTTTCCTAATAACTATAGTAATTAACTGCCTACGCGCGGTCTTCACGGCTCCTTCTCAGACTCGGTCCCCTGCTTCTTGGATCAATTTTCATTATCCGACTGCAACCATCCTCTTGACTGAATATGATACAGGTCCTTACCAAATTTTGGCGTTAACACATGCCCCCCAATTTCGGAGTTCCCTCTGTAGGATTCCGAAATTCTTCCAACTTTGGGGCCTCTAGATTTCTCCCATACCGAGGCGGCCCAAGATAGCCCACTTGCATAAATGTTTGAAACAGTGCCAACGGCCTCAATTCCCGCTCGGCTGTCATACCTTTATAAAACGCTCGTCTTCTTGCCCTCTTTTTTATACTTTCACATCACCAGAGCACCACGCTTCATCTTCTACATCCTCACCAAGCTCTAGCGAATCTAGACAATTACTGCAACCTCTCTCTCCGTCCGTCGACCCCTGCAACCTCTCCTATTCCGCGATGGCAAACAGCATCTGTAATTCCTGAGGTAATCTTCTCACCCGGTTACTTTTCCCCAATCTGCAATCTGTACGAACCCGATTTGCCATGTTCTTCACCTATTCTTCGTCGTGTTCTTGTCTACTGTAGCATCTCAAGGCCCAGATCTTGATTCCGGCTGCCGATTACCTGCTTTTTCTTATCAAATGCCCATGGGCAGGAAGATCCACCGATTTCATCAGTGCCGAAACCCAACGCACTCCTTTAAGAACCGCGATCTTGGTCAGTGACTGGACAACCAGTTCAGGTCCTGGCCGAGCAGATTGCCGGATGGAGAGACGGTAAAATCAGCAGTATCGCTGCAAAAGGATCTATTGGGGCACCAGAATCTCACATCGGGCCACGTGTCTACGATCAACACCATCCTTGGCCGATATGGAAAAGGAATGAATCTTGCTCGCATACGGCCTCGTACTTCTGGTCTGATGCCTTCAATTGCCCTTTCTGTTTGGTCATGGGCCGATGACCCCACTGCTGTAGATTGACCTAGCTACCTGCTGGTGTACAAGCGACAAGCTACATCAACCCCTTCAAACTCCGGTTGCAAGCCTGCCCACCGGCTCAACAAAAAACATCGGCCGGCTGGTCCAGGTACGATATCTCTTCACAAAGGGAACTGGACCGGTTTGATGGATCGGAGCACGTGCTTTTTCCTGAACTTGGGTTGGACGGTTGTCTTTGGTGGCGCAACCTCCGGCCCGAGACCAAATATGCAATGCTAGCAGAGTGCTTGGGCCGATAGGAAACAAATTCGATTAGGGCACTAATCTCCTTGGCGCACCTACCCAGCTGCTCCAGTCAGGTGGCAACCAAAGCTATCGGCGGCAGCCGTCTGCCACATTGGGGGGTCCTTGGTGGTTTGTACAGCTCTGGCTTAATGTTTACCACTCAAGGCCATCCCAGAAAATTCCCTCCTCAGGCAATCCTTCCCACTGGATTACTCAGAAGATCAAGACATCTACCGGCGAATGCCATCCCTTTTCATGGTGAGGATGCATCGCCCTTTCTGGCGGCAAGATATCCACCTGCTGAAGTTAGCCAAATGTTCAAGGGGTTTTTATTATGGGCTTAACCAGGATGCCTACTCTTTGGTTTGCTTATAATGAAGCATCATATCGAGATGCTTCCAACTTTGTCTCCCCCCAAAGCTCTGAACGATGATCAATCTAAAGCCATATTCCTACGGCCATCAGTCCTTGCCTGCTGCGACCGGCTTTTCTCTGGGGCCAGAACTCCACCATCGTATGAGTTTCTACACCCATCAACCAGCTCCCGTCAACTCGGCTTGAACCAGCTTCAATCGCCTGTTCTTCACTGAAAACTTCCAGGCTGCGGGCACCGGTCAGCAGTCGCCCTGGAATATGATCGCTGCGGTTCTTTGAACAGACTCCCTCTTGCTAGGCCGCTGCACCGAGTGTACTCTGCACTGCAACCAGCCTTTTGGTCCGATGGTGGTACGGAATGGAAAAACACTGTTCTGCTTAGCGCTCCACTTGTTATTTGCTCCCGTTCTGGACGCCGACTATGTTGAAGCCGACAACGAAGGTAACCCTTGCAAAGCTTCAATATCAATCCTCACGTCTTCTGACCTTGCTTTGCAGGCCGCCAGCGTCGAGCCCTGTCCGTCAACAAAGCAACAGCGGTCGGCGATCTTGTTATCAACCTCCATCGGCTACCCAAACTAGGGCGCGAGGCTTCCATCCCCATCGGCTCCTCTCCGGCGCTCGGCCGATGGGACCAAAAAAGGAAAAAGTTGCCATCCCCTACCCTGAAGAAACAGAAAACCCGATGCCGATATCGTTGCCCTAACGGACGCCATCTTCTCCCAGACCACATCGGTTCCGCTCATCTCCTTCAGGTATGCACCAAATCTTAAATCATTATTACCCGCTTCTCATTTATCTCACCAGCTTCCATCTCAGCCCGAGTCCCATCGGCTTCCAATTTCAACTCCTTCTGCCATCCCTCC